>CAJQZP010001616.1:390000-610000 GCA_907164705.1 Parnassius apollo | reverse complement strand
TAGAAAGTTATAATTGAAACACGGCTTATAGTTTCAGTGCCATTCGTATCTGAAAAATGCATGTGTTTTTATATAATTTCTATTAAAACGCGTTTCAGAGTATGACACAGACACAAATCCGATGTTTTCTGTTGGTGGTTCTGGATTTTATTTAAGAGTATGCTAAAATATAATATTATTTTTTACTGCAATTCCGAGTTAGAAATAAACTGACTCAGTGGAATGATCGAATTTTTTTTAGCATTGGGTGAAAAACGAGCACAGAGTCCTCTTGATCGTAAGTCGATACTGTGGCCTATAGAAATCCACATTTATCCTTAATAAAAAATCAAAATGCAAATACATTTCACCCCTGAGGACTAAGAAGGAATGCCTCAATTCCAGTAAAAAGCGTCTCCGGTTCTCTACACTCACCATACGAAACAAAGCAGCATAATGGACGCCACACACGGTCAGTTCAACTGATCATTCCAACTGATCAGTTCAAACTAAAACTGTTGATATTTTTTAAAATATTGAATTTCAGATATATCAATAGTTATAAATATATCAATATCTGAGTTTTGTATATAAATTTATTTATCGACATATCGAAAATAGAATATTTTTAAAAATATCAACAGTTTTAGTTTTAACTGATCAGTTGGAATGATCAGTATAAATGACCGTATGTGGCGACCATTATGCTGCTATTTTACGCTGGTATTCTGTAAGAGCGTGTTCCTGCCCCGATTGAGCTGAGCCGTTAATGCTACAACTATAATATAGCTGCAGCGTGGCTCTACCACGTACAAAAAACGTCCTTACGAGGTTAACCAATAATGTATATTTTTATCATCTGTCTGGCTCTTTCTCTACTTTATCTATCTCTCTTTCTCCTTCTTTACTCTAAAACTCTTGAGGCATAGGTTCACTATTTACCTTACACCTTACTTTACTACTTATCCTTAGTTGACGTCATTGTTATACCTCGCGATTATAACTGAATATTATGATTAAACGTAAGGATATAAAAAATAGTCAACCAAATCACGGATTCGTGTTATAATTCATTAAACAATAAATTTTTAATAAAATATTGAATATAATTACAAATACCAGAAACATCAAACGAAAATTATTTCAATTAATATGCGAACACAACCGTGCTCAACACAGTGGAAAAAAATCACTTTTCATAAAATTTCTGATTGCGCGTTATTAATTCATGGCTTTTATTACATATTTTTACAATACAAAACTGCTACTGTATTTGAGTTTTAATGTTATTACTGGTTTTATAAGCAGTAAGTTTTAAAAATCATTTCAATTTGTTCCAGAGAAAATTTAAATTTAAACAAGTATGTATAATAATTTAATTTAAAGGTGGAAATATTATATGCGTACGATATATATTAATTATTATTGTCATATAATTATTCTTTATTTGTAATTGCTTACATTCTATTCGTTCAATTAAAATGTGATTTTATGCATATTATTTTTTCAGATGTAAGCAATGGGTGAAATTAGTTGGGAATGAAGATCTGGCAAGTGTCAGATTAAAAAGCTTCGCATCTTAAAACATATTTGCGGCAAACATTGCAAATCCGAGGATCTAAACCCAAATAAAACGAACTGTTATTTCATCAGTGGTCAATTATATGTCAATTAAATTTCCTTTACATGTAAAAGATAATATCTAAAGTCAAATTTTCGTAATAGTCTAAGATCCCGATATAAAACGACCTTCACCGAGATGCTTATTTAATGAAACGTATTTTATATTTAATTTAATATGTCAATAAATATAATCCATATGGGTTGCCTAGCAAATTTCAGTCCAGAGTATGTTTAATTAATAATTAAAAAAAAATTATTTTTTTTTAAACATTTCACCGGTATGATTATTAGATAAATTCTATACCAATCGAAAGTATGAAGCCCATAGAATATGCAAACGTTAGGTTGCCTATTCTTTTCCGGTCACAACTATAGGGTTGCCAGGTATAAACAGGTAAATCTGTACTAGCATTTTGCAACGGTCTGTTTATTGAATGAAATTTAAATGAAATTAAAGATTATTTTATTCTGAACACGGTGGTATAGGGTTGCCTGCAAAAAATCAGTCCAGAATTGCCGTTGTCGAATTTTAAAAAGTAAAATATTGCTCCGAGTGAATGTGTCAAATCAATGTCATCAATCAATGTCAAATCAATTAATTGCTTAGGAATGTCACATTCTCCACGAATGACATCATCAGCAGTTATGTTGCGAGAAAGTGGATGAGCATTTATATTTTTAATGCAGCTTCTCAAATAATATGCTACATTTTCAAACTCATAATCATTTCTTGTCTCCAAAAGTTTGAAAGTGTTTGCCATTACAGAGACGTCCATGTCTGTTTTATACACAATTTTTTTTGTTACGTATTCCCATTGACGCTTCAATCGTAATACGATCATCGAATTTCTTCATTAATTTTTTTGCAAGGTTTCACTTCGGTAATCTTGAATATCATCGAAATCAATTTCATGATTTCCAAACTTACACAACTTACTTTAAACAATAAAGCTTGGTATCTTAAAAATAATTGAGCCAAGTACATAACCTTGTTGTTTTCAATTATTTCTGTTTCAATGAAATTCGATATAGATTGAAAGGCCAACTGATGTAACTATTTATATTTACTATAGTTGGAATGGGTAGATTCTTCCGTGGACCGCTTATTTTTCGATTGATACACTGCGTAACAAGGCAGATGGTACGCGATAGTTTGATGTTGAAGTTTGGAGAGAATCACCGAATCGCCAAAATTTTGCGCTATATTTTTTTATCTGTAGTGGTATTTTGTCATCATTAGGGACAGTAAGATTGACCAGCTTCTTCCCAAATCTCTTTTGGCTGTGGTCACAAAAAAGGCAAATAATTTTGCTTGATGTCGATGCTGTTGATGTTGACTGCTCCTAAAAGAATTAAATCATTCTTTGAGTATAAATCGATGAAAATAAATATAATTGAAAATACAAGTTCAATTAATAGATTTTCATATCATTTTTTTTAAAAAGCTTAAAAAATATTTTATTACCTTGTCAAAGTCCCCAGAAGTTTGGGACAGGTCTTCAACATTACTCGTTTCATCTTCAGCAACTGTAGCACAGGAATCGATACTAGGGTTGAACTGTTTTGATTCTTCTTCAGTAGTAGATACATTGGTATACTCCTAAAAAAAAATTTTGCGATTAAATGAAAATGTTTGATATATAAATTTTATAAACTTTTTGATTGAAAACATCCTCATTAATTGTTACAAAAAAAAGGAAATCAGATCATTTTCTTGTTTAATTTATAAATTACCGTTTTTAAGTAAATTACAAAAAAAATATGTGTGTTGAAAATTAACAAAACCATAGGTGAATTTTGCTAACAATTATTTAAACATGAAAAAAATATAGAAGATGTATTAGCTAAGATAATTTTAAAGATTCAATTATTATGTACTTACTGTATATTCAGCACTAAAATTAAGAAATTCTTCGTTATATTTTTTATTCAAAATCACTTTTTTTGTAGCACGTGGTATGATAACCTACAAATTGAAGAGTCGACAACTGAGTAGCTCAACAAAATTGTATTTAAAGTGTTTTTTTTTTTACGAAAAGCTAACTTTAATACACATAATAGTTTTTAAAAGTGTTTCATCATTAAAATCAATTATTTCAACATCCGATCCACACAAAAAACACTTTTTGCCATTTTTTCCAACAATAAATAGTAGCACGTTTTTTCAATTGTATTTATAGCGACACTCTACTCCAAAATCATGCATAGTGTATACGAGTCTATCGCTATCCTTTTCTTTACCAAGCCCAAATAGCATGCTCACTCTCTTTCTTTAAGTGGGCGGACTTTAAACAGCTGCTATGCTGTGTCCTCTTCTATCGCATGGGATGGTCGGTTGGGACCTCTCAGTCACACACATTCACTCGGAGCAATATTTTACTTTTTAAAATTCGACAACCGCAATTCTGGACTGATTTTTCGCAGGCAACCCTATACCACCGTGTTCAGAATAAAATAATCTTTAATTTCATTTAAATTTCATTCAATAAACAGACCGTTGCAAAATGCTAGTACAGATTTACCTGTTTATACCTGGCAACCCTATAGTTGTGACCGGAAAAGAATAGGCAACCTAACGTTTGCATATTCTATGGGCTTCATACTTTCGATTGGTATAGAATTTATCTAATAATCTTACCGGTGAAATGTTTAAAAAAATAATTTTTTTTAATTATTAATTAAACATACTCTGGACTGAAATTTGCTAGGCAACCCATATGGATTATATTTATTGACAAATTATATTTAATATAAAATACGTTTCATTAAATAAGCATCTCGGTGAAGGTCGTTTTATATCGGGATCTTATACTTAATAATTTAATTATATAACCAGACTTAATGTTATTGGTTATTACTTGTCTATAAATATTTACCGTTTTTTTATGGAATCACGTACATACATTAGCTATAATGAGCACTAATTTTGAAAGCGACTGTTATTAAACGATATCTGCAAGTAGTATGTACTTCTGTGAAGAAGCCTAATAATTTATACATAGTATTTGTTACACTCAAAAGCAAATTAATCCAATCAATGTTAAAGAAAACCAATAAAAAACCTTTTTTTCGAAAAAAAAAAAACTAATGCTAAAACAAGCATCCAGACGCTGACTAGGTATTATTTACTATACAGCACGGAAACACTTATTCAGTGCGGGAACGAATCCTCGGTCCTGCAGTGCTGCAGCCAAGCGCTTAACCACTGCGCAACGGAAAATTCATAATTTTTTTAATTCATTAAGTACTAGTATAATTATGCGTTGTTTATTTTATTCTTACCTCATACCATATTTTTGTACCTAATAATTGTAGAGATATAATTACAAATTGCTGTGTGTATGTGTGTGTTAAATACATTGATTTCTCATTCTCATCGGCATTTTTACTCAATCCCCACGTAAAAACTTTTATTTTTTATAAATCCGTATAGAAATCTAACTTTTATTACACAAAAATTACGATAAAAAACATATCGGTAAACATTATATCGACAAAATCAAAAATTTTGTGACCACATAAATCGTAATTTGTCGTATTACTATAACTATTTCTGTGGTTGTGACAAAAATATGTTCGCGCTAGCGAGCGAGAAGACATAAATAGTGTACCTCTGTGTTCGAAAAATCATACTACCGTTAAAAGTGACGTTTCCCGGGAAATTTATTGGAAAAAGTACTTTAACAGTTTACTTTATATTGACACAGTAAACTAAATACTTTAGTCTAATGTGCCCTCACGCGGATAAAGTTAAAAGTGTGCTATTCGTGGGTATTCTTAACCAACCCACATCGCAAAGTTTTCGTACGGGGTAGAGCCATGCTGCAGTTATATTAGTAGTTTAGTTGTAGCACAAATGGGTCGGCTCGACCGGGGAAGCCACGCTCTCTCAGAATACCAGCGTAAAATAGTAGCTTAATGCTGCTGTGTTTTGTATGGTGAGTGTAGAGGAGCAGAGACGCTTTTTACTGGAAATGAGGCATTCCATCTTAATCCTCACGGGTGACATATCTGCATTTTGATTCGTAATCGAGGATAGATGTAGATGTCTATGTTCCACAGCAATCACTTACTTAACATCAGGTGGATGTATACTCGTTTGTGACCATATCCTATAAAAAGTGCTTACTATTCAAAAGACATTTTTATCGTCAGTTAAAGTAACCGCGCGCTCGCCACGCAATGAAAGCCCTGGTTCCAATTCACGCAGGGGACGAATGACTGATGTTCTCGTTGTGACATAAATATTTTTTAAATAAATAAAAAGAAACAATAATAATTTTATAAGCAAAATTAGTACAAAAGAACACCGCCAGATACCACTTCTCAAAAATTTGAGAGCGACAGTGACGGGAGCGACCACACATCAGCGCCTGCGTCAAATAACGTAGCAAAAAGCCTAGTAAACGCTCAGCTACAGTCTACTCTCCTCCAATTGAGAATTTACCAAAAAAGAATTTACAATAAAGGCACGAACGATGCTACGAACACTGCGCTTTGAAACATAAATGAGGATGTAGTACGGGGGGGGGGGGGGAATCATTAATTTACTGACCAAACTTATCATCTCAGTGGGCTCAACACCCGACTTAAATCAATCAAAGATGAAATACAAGATGTAAAAGAGTCAATGTCATTTATGAGTGGTCGGTATGAGGAAATTAACAAGAAGCTCAAGGCATCTAAAAAATTTATACAGGAGTTGCAAACAGAGAGTGATTAACTTCAACCCACAAAAAAAATAAAAATAAAAAAATATTTTTTATAAGGAGGCCTCCCAATGCCCAAACTAACCGCCAATGCCTCCCCCTTGACTCTACTGCCTCCGCCTATTTATGAGTTAGGTAGACCAGAAGATCACCAGCTGATCGACAACGACGAATACCGTATTGGCGATCACCAATCAGCTGGTGATCCTCAAGGTACCTCATGAGCTGTCAGTTGAAAATGGACTCCATTGTTTTAGAGAACAAGGAGATGATGGCGATAGGCCGGTAGTTGGACGGGTCTGAGCCGTCACCTTTTTTAGGGATCGGGTGGACGAAAGCCGTCTTCCATGATTTTGGGACTATGCTTAGGGAGTAGGAGTACCGGAAAAGACGCGTTAAAACCGGTTTAAACTCTGGAGCACATGTCCTCAGCACAACTGGAGGAATTCCGTCAGGCCCACTCGACTTGTGGAGACCAGGGAGAGGAGTGCTTTGCGAACCGAGCGCTGTGTGAACTGCACTTCCGGCATGGGCACTCACACCGTGGGATGGTTGGCGACGTACTCCCCCCGTAATCGAGAGTCGAGATTGAACGCAAAGAAAGAGCCTAGTAGATCGGCTTTCTCCTTTGCGGTATGGGCCAGTGAGCCGTCCTCCCTGTGCAGAGATGGAAGAAATGGCAGACAGAAATTCCTCTGGACAGCCTTATCGAGAGACCAGAATGCACGGGTTGCAGAAGGAAGGCGAACTAGTTTCTCGCCAATTCTGCCTATATGCTCTTACTTGAGGCAATGACTCTTTTGAAGACCTAGAGGCGGAATCATACTTCTTTTTTAGAGCGCTGGAGCTTACATCCCGGGACGTCGATGCATCAGCCCAGGCTTGGTAGCACTCCTGATTATAGCATGATGCTGTTTTATGGCTGAGTTTGCCTCCGATGGGCACCTCAGAGGAAGTAATAAAAAGTTCCATATCCTGAAGTACCATATCAGTGACAGAATCCGCAACAACGTTGGGATCATCTGGCGAGAAGCAAACCCTCCCCCAAGGGTAGGATGCAAAGAAATACCGCATCCTATCCCAATTGGCCGACCTATAGTGCCAAACACGGTGGCAGCCTACTGAATGCAACTGCGATTTCAGCGTGAGTGGCACCACACTCCGGACAAGATAATGGTCCGTGAATCGAAAGGGGCGTTGACGGATATCCGATATCCGTCCGGGTGAGAGATCAGCAGAAGGTCCAACAGGGAAGGGGCATGATCCTCCACATCTGGAATCCGCGTAGGCGAAGTAATCAGTTATGTCAGACCATATGCCAAGGCAAAATCATGAACAGATCTCCCCGCATGATTGGTTGTACGTGAACCAAGCCATTCAGCGTGATGGGCATTAGAGTCGCCGAGAATCACGATCTCTGCGGAGAGAATCTGCTGTAGCAACGAATCTGTAGCCATTTGGATATGGTCGGAGAGTTGGTCTGTTTCGGCATTATCCCTATGGGACCTATAGAGGCATCCGTAGACGAGCGGATGGTCGTCGCTGGCTACGCGTAGCCAAAGGATGGACAGGTTCGAACCTTCAAGACTGCCGATACGTCGAGAATATATGTATTCTCTGACGTAAACGCAAACTCCAGCCCGCGGCATAAAGGAGTGTTCCAGTTTGTACCCCGGGTACGAGAGATACGAGACATCAGCCGGAGAGGACACCTGCGTCTCGGTCAGAAAGAGCAGAGCCGGTCTCGCCGTCTTGAGATGGTAGTGGACGGTGGCCACTATGCACGTACTGCACTACTGTACTAAAGTGAATTACGAAAGCTCTCGACCTCGGTCAATATTCGTTCGACTCGACTCCACTCGTACCCGGGATCACTTTCTGGTAGCAACAATAACTTTCAACAACAGCAATCCTCAAAATAAACTGAATAGCACTCATTTCGGAATACCTGGAGCAAAAACGCCAATTATTGTCTCAGAACATCTCTCACCTGCAAACAAGGCCTTACACGCTGCTAAATGCAAGAATATAAGCATATGAGAAAGACTTCAAATACGTCTGGGTCAGGAATGGGAAAATATTTGTCAGTAAAAACGATACAGCTGGTTATTTTGTTATTAAAAATATGGACACCTTATATATATCCGATAGGAGAGATATTAAATGTCAGACAGAGAGGACACCTGTCTCAGTTAGAAAGAGCAATGCCGGCTTCACCGTTTCCAGATGATAGTGGGCGGCGTTAAGGTTTGTATGAAGTCCCCTGATGTTGCAGAAATCGTAGGGCGTAGGCGTAGGGCGTCTTTGACTTATAGTTCCGTTTGCCTCAAACAGGTTTAGTCTTAAACGGAATTTTGCACCCCCCCAGGGAATACGAGGGGCAGCCTGAGCATCCACGCTCAGGAAGAGTAGGGGAGTTTGAGCGTGGATGCTCAGCGAGGGATTCTCCGTCACCGGGGGTGTTGGTACCCTCCTGGGGTAGTGTTATATTTAATTTCGCTACCATGTTAAGGGCGGTATTGGGACTCCGGCCACCTGCACTCACCAAACGAAATACAGAAGCAAAGCTTCTACTTCACGTCGGTATTCTGTGAGGTAATGGTACCACCCGGTTTGAGCCGGTCCATACGTGCAACATCAAAGGCTGCTGCGTGGCCCTACCAACTTAGCGTCTATATTCGCGGGCTTCGTCATCGCGCCGGATACATAATCCCAAAGGTCATTTTATTTTTCAAAATAGCCCTCATGTGTATCTTCCATGTATCATAATTGTCGCCAGTAGGTTGGTTAATATTAAACAAAGCAGCCATAATAAAGTTGTGTTGTTTTCAAGTTTGTTGTGTTGTTGTGTTTCAGTTGTGTTCAAAAACTACATTACTTAAAGTCTAGTATTACAGGCAATGCCGAAAGTTTATTGAAACATATTCAGGTAACCGAGACTAATTATGCCCAAGCGTAGGATATATTAAAAAAGCGTTATAGCAATAAACGACTCATAGTACCCTCTATTCTAAAACGAATGTTTAACCAAACACATTACAAAGTCAGTCCGCAAGTCAAATTAAATCTTTACTCGACACTACGACCGAATGTCTTAACAGCTTGAAAAATCTAAACGTTATTACCGAACACTGGGATACAATGGTGATTTATCTGGTCGTAAATAAATTAGATTTGGAATCCCATAAAGAATGGGAAGAATTTGTAAGCAAAGAAATGGACGATGAGTTGCCCACCTTGATGACATTAACAAAATTTATGGAAATGAAATTTCGAACACTTGAGTTGTTATCGCCAGGATCAACAAAGGATAGAACTACAGTGCGCTCATATCACGTTACAACTACGGAGAGGGTTTGTCCATTTTACAACGGGAATCAGGCTCTATGTCACTGTAAGAATTTTGGTAAAATGAAATCAACAATGAGGATTGAATTAGTAAAGACAAAAAACATATGTTTTAACTCTCTAATTCCTGGTCACCCAGTCAAAACTTGTCATTCATCCAGCACATGCAGGATTTGTCACAAATGTCATCACTCTCTTCTTCATCAATAACGAGCTACGATTCCCCAATATCAAAACCAAAAGGAAACACAACCAAAGGTTTTACATACAAATGTTGAAGAAACAGAAGAACTTCAAATTACAATGATGACGTCACAAGCTCAAGCAATGAGGAATACAGTTATTATTAGGTACAGCAGTAGTTACAGTACAAAGTGAAGATGGATACACAACTGTATTAAGAGCCCTCATTGACCCGGGATCACAGGGTTATTTTATTAGTGAACGTGCAGCTCAATCTTTAAAGGCTAAGAGGTATAAAGTTAAGGAAAACATTATTGGTGTGGGATCTGTAATGTCAAAATAAATCAAGTAGTTCAGGTAGAGGTATCAAGGCGAATTCAGCCTCAAGGTAAAAGCGCATGTCATATCAAAACAACTGGCTACTAAAATCCCCACAACATCAATTGCGTTTTACGAATGGCCTCATCTCCAAGGATTTAGTTTAGCAGATCCGAATTTCCACACAACAGGATCTATTGATTTGTTGTTAGAAGTAAATAAATATGCACAATTCTTGCAGAGTGAAGTCATCAAATGTCCACCTGGAACACCTATGCGCAAAATACTGCACTGGGTTGGATTGTTTTCGGGAGCGTAAAACGATAATTTACAACAACAACAACAACAAACAATGATAGTGATGCACCAAGTCACCGAAGTAGATGATATGTTAAAAATGTTATGGGAAGTAGACCCGACTCCTAAAAGAAGATATACGAAGGATGAAGAGAAATGTGAAGAAATATTTAAGAATACCTAGAATAGATATTCTAGAAGTAGCAAAGGAAGGTACATAGTTCAATTACCATTTAAAGTAAGTAACCCGAAGTCACAAAAGGAAACAGCAGAGAAATTTCAATGAAAAGATTTATACAGCTAGAACAAAAATTAGATAAAATACCACATCTTAAAGCGAAATATCAGGAGGTCATAAAGGAATATCTTACAGTGGGGCACATGGAAAGGATTCCTAAACAAGAAATAACCAAGTGCGCAGTTTATTTGCCTCATCATGCTGTTTTACGCACTGACAAAGAAACAAATAAAATGCGTGTTGTTTTTGACGCTTCATGTAAAAATTCTCAAGGAATATCTCTTAACGATGAGTAGGTTTTACAGGAAGATTTAAGAACTATCATTATTAGATGACGGATGCACAAAATTTGTTTCGCAAGCGATGTTGAAAAAATGTATAGGATGATATTGTTAAAAAAGGAACATACAGACTTTCAAAGAATTTTGTGGAGAGATGATTCATCAAAATCTAACGAAATAGAGGACTTCAGGTTGTTAACAGTCACATTTGGTACACCATCAGCACCATATCTAGCTGTCAAAACCTTATTGCAAATTGCAGATGATGAAGCCAAAGACTATCCAAATGCAAGCGAGAATAATACGTGAGGACTTTTATGTAGACGATTTAATGTCTGGGTGTGATACTGTTCAACAAGCCATAGAAGTATGTGAACAATTAGAACTATTCTTAAGAGAGGCGGCTTCAGACTTCAGAAATAGATATCAAATAGTGCTGATTTTTAAGTTCATTAGAACCAAGTGAAATATCAACAAGAGCTTGCTTGAATATTTAAAGTATGTAGTAAAGGCACTCGGCCTGACATGGAATTTAGGTGAAGATGATTTACAATACACAGTAACTTTACCGCCTGTTCTAAAGAACATCACTAAACGTAATATATTAGCAGATGCACAAAGGATGTTTGATCCTTTAGGATGGATAGCACCCGTAATTATCAAGGCTAAAATACTTATTCAAAGGCTATGGTTAGAAGGAGTAAACTAGGATGACAATATAAACGAAGAATTACGGAAAGATTAGATGACAATATGTTATGATCTAGATAATGTCAATCAAATGCGAATGAAACGTTGGATTTATACGAAAACCGCTAATAAAGAAACCACATCGCTACACGGTTTCTGTGATGCATCTATAAAGGCAATATCTGCAGTTGTGTATTGTAGAACGGTAGATGAAAATGATATTGTACAGACAAGCATTGTAGCTGCCAGAACCAAGGTAGCTCCGGTAAAAACTATTTCTTTGCCTCTTCTTGAGTTATGTGGCGCAACTTTATTAGCTAAGCTTCTAAATCACGTGGCTGAAGCGATGAGAATACCTTCCACACAAGTTTTTGCGTGGACTGACTCTTCAGTAGTTTTGGCATGGCTTATTAGCGAACCAAATAGATGGAAGCCATTTGTCGCAAATAGTGTTGTTGAGATAATGGAGAATGTTAAAAATAGCCAATGGTACACATGGTACACACAATGGAGTCACAAGAGTTTACAGTCTAAAGTGCGGTGATAGTGTTATTAAAAGAAGTATGTTAAAACTGTGTTATTTGTCTATTGATTATAATTGAGTTTTCTTCATGTTTTTAAAAAAATTATTAATGTAAAACATTTGAATAACTATGTTTAAATATTTTTGTAGATTGTAGATATAATGAACTTATAAAAAGGGTCATGCCCTTTTTGGCGGGCGGTATGTTCTATCGTACGCGTAAAGTCAAATCACACTTTGCATTATATTTGTAAAAACAGTCTGCAATAAACCATTAGACAGTGAATACATTGTTTACTTCTCTAAAGTGACATATAAGCAAGTTTGACCCGTTCGTGTAACAAGTTAAAACACGACATACAATCTGTTTGTAGGTATATAATACGGTCTTCTCGTAACTATCTATTTACCGTACTGTTGTATGAATGCACTAATTACGTTTTTTGTTTGGTACACATATTCTTTAAAAATTATACTATTATATGTTACTTTTAGTGTTTTAACACTATTCCCTGGGCCCATAACCTATTGCGGCAGTGGATCGATACCAAACATTATTAGAACACTGAACTTTTTTAGTTTGAACTAATCAGTTGAACTGAGCGTGTGTGTTTTTCATTATTTATTCACTACAACATCTATAATTTCTCACGATTGTGCTGCTAAGTGAGTCGTATTTAAAATGCTAATAATTTGCAGTGCAAAATAAGTCCAGTTGCAAAATGCTAATAGTTTGCAGTTCTGCACACAAAATTATTAGCATTTTGTGACCAGCACGAATTGCAAGGTAAATTAATTTGACCATAATAGTATTCTCCACAACGTGGGTATCTCATACGTATACGGTTATGACTTATTAAATTGCTGTTTTATAATAATGCATGGAGTAAAGAGGTAGGGAGGACAATCTCCCGTGGGAGAATAGTTGAAAATATGTCCATCTCTAAGCAGTAAATAACAGTTCAAAAACTCTCCACATCAGCGCTCGAGTAGCTACGGAGTATGATAAATCGCCGTAAAATACGTTGTGAGTGGTTTTGAAAATAAAAATTTTGAAAAAAAAAATTATTGTAAAAAGAATTATGGTGAAAGTCTGTGAAATAAAAAAATCATAGAAAGTTCTTTTAAAATTTAGACTATAGCTACAGTGGCGCCACCCTTATTTGGCGTTTCCTTATTATTATATATAGTGTACTTTTTTATACAGAGTCTGTACTCCTATACTGGTTAGTTCGAAGATAGCTTAATTTTGAATTCGAAATTCAAATTAATTTAATAACAATGAAGATGTGAAATTCATTTTAAAATCAGTTGTTCGTTTATTTTCCCTCCTCTTTTTTTGCAACTGCTGTTACAGTCACAGCGTAATTATTAAATGAATTCCATTGTAGCATGTGATATCAACGTATAGAATAGGTACAAAATTGAAAGCTCGGAGCGTTATAGTTTTAATCGCTTACGTTCTAGAAATTTCGACAGCAACAAGAAAGGCGAAAAGGCGAATGACAACAGGAAAAATAGTTAGAAATCACATACTAAAAGCTTTCGTAGAAGTGAATTTATCTTTTAAAGGTATCAGATTACAAACAGCAAGTTAATAACAACGCGATATTGATTAAATTCCATCAAACAGGAAAATAAAGAAAATAGGAAACAACTTTGAAATAATACTAGTTTCTTTTATTACTAGGATTTTATCGCGTATATCTAACTATAAATACCCGACGTTTCGAGCGCTTTACAGCACCCATGGTCACGGGAAGGACTGAGATGTTCAACTTCCAAATGTCATAGTTAACAGCGGTTACCATAGATAAAAATTTAACTTTTATTCCGATCTACACAGTATAAACTTTAGGTATCTTGAAATCTTGGAGTTGTATGCTTGGGTTGGGATTTAATTTTATTTATTATAGGATCCCAAGCAGATGGTAGCATCCAGCCATGTTCTCTATTGAAATTAGGGTGTTTTTTGATTTCAATAGCCTCGCGAATCATCCTTGGAAGGATTCGGTGTTCTTTAGCAAGGATTTGTGGTCTATCAAATCTGATGTAGTGACGGGGACAATCCTGTACGTTTTCACAGACCGCAGACTTCCCGGAGCGTCGATTCTTTACATCAGCTATATGTTCTTTAACGCGAGTTTTAACTTTAATCGGGTAAAAACTAGTATTATTTCAATGTTTAGTATTCGCGTAAATATAAGAAATCATTATATAGGAAACAACTACCGTACCTTAAGAACTACTAGTACTTTTGTTCCTTTTGGTAGGTGATGATGATAGTGAATCTTAAAATTCTTGCAGAAGCATAAAGTGCACACCCATGAAGTTTAGCGTACATACATTCAACAGAAAACGAAACACTTTTGTTTGAAACGCGACTTTTCAGTGATTTGGCACTGCGTGGCAAATAACTTCACCTCAGTCCCAACTTGGGTACAATTTATTAGCCCTCAATAACGCTAGTTTGAGGTGCTTCTATTGAGTTGTTTCAGGTGGAATTAATGTGGAATTTATTAACAAATTTGAATGTTTTGTTAAGAAACCGTTACCGTGGCATTTGAAATTATTTTCTCACATTTGTTTTCGGTATATATTTGCCTTTTTACAGTGGCAAATATACTTACCATATAGATCCGGGACAATTATTTGTAAGCCTTGTAAGTTTAATTTTCATTTGTTTATTACAGGCGTCTACTGATTGTACTACTAATGTAATTACAACACTCCACATCGGCAATATAGCAGCTACGATACGAGTAAATAAGTATTTTTTTTAAAAACGCTTTTGGTTGTTAATTAAGGCAATATGTATCTAATTTAGGAAAAAGTAACTAACAAGAGTGAATAAAGTGTATAAATACAACACAAAACCAAACTTGAATTTCGATTTTACTTCAGCGCAAGCAGATATTCAATTTCCAAAAGCAATATCCGCACCTTATGATTTACGATTTCTTACCAACTTTGTCGTCTTGGCGCAATTTGAATACGTATTTGCTTTAATATAACCTGATGTTAAGAGAGAGAAATAGAGTCTATGGACACCAGCACCCAACTACACGCAAAGAAGGCTTCAGATTCCCTAACACTTCTGGGGGCTAAGAT
Source organism: Parnassius apollo (assembly GCA_907164705.1). Taxonomy (NCBI): domain Eukaryota; kingdom Metazoa; phylum Arthropoda; class Insecta; order Lepidoptera; family Papilionidae; genus Parnassius; species Parnassius apollo. Next base: position 594,700 of record CAJQZP010001616.1, on the reverse strand, counting down.
GAATACCTCACAGTTTTGAATTATACTGACCGTAACCTAATACCGGAACACGGCAATGCAAGCAGTGCTAATAATCAGCAGAAATAGGTAAGAGGGTGGTGCCTACATACACGGAATCCTAGGAAGAAAGGAAGTTCTACAACATAATAGATTGGTTTTCTTATGGCGTTCTCTCTCTCTCTCTCTCTCCCTCTCTCTCGATCTCTATCGGATCCAATCACACATTTTTTTCACACATTTTTCAACTACTTTAAAGTAACATAACACCTGATAACACACTTGATTGTAGATATATTAAAATTGAGTAACTTACTTAAATGAGATTTCTAGTAGCTTAAATATATCGAGGTTAATACTTATGCTGAAAAGCTTAAAAAGATTTACTACATCGCGGGTTAAAATATTAAACGTACTTTTTCACAGCTTATAGTTTCAATCCGATTTGTAATATTAAAGGCAATCCAATTAACAAGAATCTTATCCCCCAATATTTATAACTTGTTTTTATTTTTGCTTTTCTGTTGTTGTGATGTTAAGTGGCTAATACAGTCCATAGATACCAGCACTCAGCTTTATTTTTTTTTATAGGACAGGATAACAAACGAGCACACAGCTCACCTGATGGTAAGTGGTTGCTGTGGCCCATAGACATCTACATCTATCCTTGATTACGAATCATAATGCAGATGCCTTGTCATCCGTGAGGACTTAGGTGGAATGCCTCGTTTCCAGTAAAAAGGGTCTCCGGTTCTCTACACTCACCATACGAAACACAGCAGCATTAAACTACTATTTGACGCTAGTATTCTGTAAAAGCGTGGTCCTTCCCCGGTCGAGCCGACCCATTCGTGCTATCTACAATGACTAATATGATATACTACAGCATGGCTCTACCACGTAAAGCTTCAAGTAAAGAAGGCTACAGATGACTAACACTTCTGAAGACTAAGATGAATGCCTCAAAATCTTACATTATAGTCGCTCTAACCTAATACCGGAACACGGCAATGCAGGCGCTACTACACACTTATACTATACACATACGAAACACAGCAGAGTTGAGGTGTTATACTCATATTACGATGGCAGAGCGTGAGCAAGAACGCAACCCTTACCTGGTCGGGCCGACCCGTTCTTGCTACAACCATAATATAGCTGCAGTGTGGCTATACAACCAATAAACTTGTTTATCGATCTTACTTGTTTAAAACACTAATATGAAATGCCTCATTACCGTAAAATATGCCTTCGTTTTTAGGGCGCGGACAGCGAACTCAAAAAGGTCGTGGGTTCGAATGGGTTCGAATCCGCCATTCGACTACTGAATGCGCGAATACGCGTGAACCACTCTCAACACAAGCAATTCAAGCTTACCACGAGTGGTTAGGGGAATATTAGTAATGTTTATAGCATTGTTAATATTCTTTTTTTAAATAAAAAAATAACGCAACGGCATTATATTTCTATTTTACGTAAGATTTCTGAGAGTGTGATCCTTCCCCGGTCACGCCTAATCTTTTATGCTTCGGCCATAATACAGATGCATATTAGAGTTATGACTTTAATTATTATTATTGACTCAAAGAAACTTTGTGTCTTTACCTTTTTTGGATTTACCTTCAACTAAAAGAAAACGTAATATTCGAAGAAACAAGTAATTGGTTGATACCTATGCATCTGTAATCAAAACAAATAAAAAAACACTTTCATCTTTTTGAAGGTCTAAATTTAAAATTAATCCCTAAGTTTTAAATAAGTCGCACAATTAAAACATTTTCTAAACACTTTATAATTTCTCACGACAGTATGTGTAAAATAGTCGTATCTAAAATGCAAATAATTTTATTTGCAGTTCTATATGGCCGCACGAATTGCAAGGAAGATTAACTTGACCGTAATAATATTCTACACAACATATCTCATACGTCGGTATGTGCAATCCTTTACTTATAAAGTTGCTGTTTCCTTATAATACTGGTTAGTTCGGAAATAGCTTGCTTGGAATTCTAAATTCAAATTAATGTAATAACAGTAAAAATTTGAAATTATTGTTAAGAATCAGTTATTATTTTATTTTACTGCCACTTTTTTGTAATTACTGTTACGGTCACGGCGTTATTATTTAATGAATTCCATTGTAGCATGCAGTATCAACATAGAGACTAGGTACAAAAATGAAAGCTCGTTTTGTTTTATTTTTTCACACACAACACATTGAAAATCATAGAAGCAGATTTCTCCCAAACCATGTCTAAGCAGCTGCATATTAATGACAACATGATATTTGTTAATTTCAATCAAACAGAAAAATATATAAACTAGGAAATAGGTACTTAAAAACTTACTGGTGGACAACAGCAAACTCGAATCGGAGCTTGTTATGCTGAACTGGTACAAAAATTAAGAGTTTCATTTTTTTTAAGGATAGGTTTGACAAATGAACACACAACACACCTGATTGTAAGTGGGTGCTGTTTCCCATATACGAGCTCGCACATCTAAATTTATCCTTAATTAAGAATCTAAATGCTGATTTATTTTCACCCCTGAGGACTCATTTCCAGTAAAAAGTAAAAAATATTATAAAATGATAACTAGAAATGTTCGTAGCTATAATTGTACCTGTCAAAATTTGCAAAAACTCATGCTCAAGCATGCTAGCAAATACCTGATATTTAATAAGTGTTCCAGTCCACTGGCTTCCTACGACATTTCTTATCCTCACAGAAAAACAGACTGTTTCAATATTACAGGAATTTTACGATTAAAAATTCATCCGCCGATTTTGTTTTTCTTCATCGCAATTTGAATAATTTTACAAGGGAAAAATGTTAAGCGTTGAAAAACACTTTTATCGATACCTATCTATCTAAGCACCAATAAAATTCCATTAAAATGGCTGGAGTACATCGACAATAATGGCCGATAGAATAAGTAATAATAAACATAATTTTAAATAAAAAATACACATGATAAAAAGTGGACCTAATAGTACTTCTCTTAATTTAAGTTTTACCTAGTTTTATAACTTGGAACGTTTAATATTATGTTAATACTGTAGTATTAATACTATATTAACAGTAATACTGTAGCAATAATACTGTATTATTGACTGCCTCGTTGGTCTAATGGTTGTAGTAGTGCAACTGCTGATCATGAGGTCCTGGGTTCGAATCCCGAGTCGGGCCAAAAAAACAATTATTGAGTTTTTCTGTCAAGAAATTCTCAGTAGCTGCCCGGAGTCAGGAAGTTGGCGGTGTCTCACCCCCGTGCCTTGGAAAGCACGTAAAGCCGCTTGTCCTGCGCCTGATCTCCCTCCCGGTCGTGTCGGTTTACCATCCCATCGGATTACGAGAATGAGGGAATAGAGAGTGCACCTGTGCTTGCGCATACATTGGGGCACTATAATCCTGTCCTGCGCCGATGGCTAGCCTCCGTGGAGGCAGGCCGCCGTGGCCGAAATTCGAACTGAAGGACATTATTATTATTACTACAGCAGTATTATTAATTTCTCGCTGATCGTTAAATCTTGGGTTTGGTCAAAACACGGTTATTGGGTTATTCTGTAAAAAAAATTCTAAGTATCAGCACGGAGAGCCGTTGGTCTTGCGCTTGATCTCTCTCCGGTCCTAACGGACTATGAGAGTGAGGAAATAGAAAGTGCATCTGTGCCCGTGCATACACTGCGGTATAGTACCGCTAGTATCCTAGTATCCTGTTCTGCGCAGGTGGCAAGTCTTCTTTGATAATGTCCGCTATGGCCGAAATTCGGTCTGGGGGACGTTATTATAAATCACTATGTTTGAAATGACATAGACAAAGGAAACAATCGTTCTTGGGTCCAATAGAAATTTTAACGTAATTTAATGGTTTTAACACATAAAAAATACTTATTTACTATTGTAAATTGCGTAGAGATTTTATGAAAATCTAACGGGAATGATGAAATCTGACAAAAAAATGAGTTGTTTTAATATTTGTGTTCTGTTTAATGTATTATGACAAAAAATCCGTGTAGTGAAGCATTTTACAGTTTGTATAAAAAGTTTATTTTTACAAAGATAACTTATTATATACACATATGTATTTCTATATTAATTACTAGACCAACGAGGCAGTAATTGAATGCCTCGTTGGTCTAGTGGTTGTAGTGGCGCGACTACTGATCATGAGGTCCTGGGTTCGAATCCCGGGTCGAGCGAAAAAATTAATTGTTGAGTTTTTCCGTCAAGAAATTCTCAATAGCTGCCCGGAGTCAGGAAGTTGGCGGTATATCACCCCCGTGCTTCGGAAGGCACGTAAAGCCGTTGGTCCTGCGCCTGATCTCTCTCCGGTCGTGTTGGTTTACCGTCCCATCGGAATATGAGAGTAATGGAATAGAGAGTGCACCTGTGCTTGCGCATACACTTGGGCACTATAATCCTGTTGCGGCCGTAGAAGGAAAAGGGGAGATCTCCCGCCGGGCAAGGTGTTCTACTCGGGGAGCGGCCGACACTCCTTGTGATAGTTCGGAGATGTTCTATATATACTGTTTCTGATTCGGAATGTTGATAGCGTGATTTAGACTTCGGTGTATTTTCGCTTGTGGCGCGACGACAGCGCCGCCACATCACCCCCCTGCTCAGACCGGAGGTCGATAGTGCACAGCCTCGTTTGCCGACGAATGTGCAAGTGCCAGTGGATTGCCTTGTAGTCTGCGGTGAGTCGAGAGGAAGGCAAGTAATCTGCGAAAGTGCCGTGAAGCAGAGGCGAGCAGTAAGGCTCAGAGCCGTGCCGAACACTGTATGGCGCAGAGAGTAGCTTGAAGGAACAGGAAGCATTATTATTCCAGTGCTGCGATGAACCTTGTGAAGCTAGCTGGCTTGCAGGATATGAAGACTGCAGACGATATCTGCTCGGGAGAGAATGGGTGGGGTATTCTATGACGATGTTGGAGCTTGAAGTTTCCGAAGGTTGTTGGTTGCGTTGTTCAGATCACGTCAGGGTCACCACTGTGGCCGTGGAAGGAAAAGGGGAGATCTCCCGCCGGGCAAGGTGTTCTGCCCGGGGAGCGGCCGACGCTCCGAGTGATAGTTCGGAGATGTTCTATATATACTGTTTCTGATTCGGAATGTTGATATCGTGATTTAGACTTCGGTGTATTTTCGCTTGTGGCGCGACGACAGCGCCGCCACACTGTCCTGCACCGATGGCTAGTCTCCGTTGAGTCTGGCCGCCGTGACCGAAATTCGGTCTGGAGGACATTATTATTGTATATTATTTGTTTATTGCTAAAAAGAGTTACCACTCTTGAAAACGTGGTGTTTATTTATATTTCTAATAGTACTAGCTAATATCATATAACATAGTACAAAGTGCCCCGTAGAACGAAATACTCCCATTTTGCCATTGACTTCCGGGTCCGAGTATTACTTTAAGCATTGACGTTCGTTACACGGCTGTTTCTGTATTTATTTTCGATTTTAATAAAATGGCTTCTGTGAGAACAGAACACTGTATAAATTGTAAAGTGAGATTTAAACGCAATGTACGAAGACAATTACTTTCAAGTCAGCGGAACCATCTTTCATGTGTTTGGAGGTATTTTGTCTTATAAAGGTGTAATGTAGGAAAGGTGTTAAATGAATAGGAAAGGCTGATTTTTAGACAAAGTAATAAAACTATCAAAAAGCTATTGAATCATTAGGTATCTTATAAACACTTGCAATTTAAACGTAGGTATATTGAATACAGAATATTTAATACTTAACTTAATTAAACAAGAACTTAAAAAAGTGTAATAACGATAATAACATAAAAACAATCTCAAATTGATAGATAAAGTTTTAAATAGAATTAAAACCACACAGGTGCGAAGTTACCCCTTAATTTCTTCTTTTTCTTTTTGGCTCAATTTTCATATTCTTCTGGGCTAAGCTCCCTAGAGTACAACTGTTTTTTCCTTCTTCACTCTTCGTCGGTTGTCTTCATAGTACTATATATATTTTTTTATTCTTCAGTCAACTTCTAAATGGATATAATTGTGGCTTCTTCTGATATATAATATTATAGGTAATAATATTTATTTATTATCGTCACATCCGGTAGTATGTAAATTCCGTTATAATTTTTTTTAATCGTTTTAATAATGTTTTCATTATTTAATTTAGTAATATTAAATAAAATAAATATTTTACTTCCCACTTGTTAAATAGGCCCGGAGTTGCGCTGCAAGACGCGCACGGCAGGGTCGCCATGTAATGTAAGAGAGGTGTTAAGTGAATATAGCAGAGGCGTGTTATTCTTGCTATGTCTTTATTTATACTACTTAATTATTCTACCTTAACACTAATATATATTAACGTTGGGGCTACACTAAACTACAAAAGATCAACTGTACAAAAACTAAAATCGATTTAAATGCTCAAACTTTTATTACTTTTTTTGTAATATATCTTTTTTTGTCACTCTCGAAGGTCTAGTACAAAATAATATATTTTAGTATTCGTTTTTGATGTATTACATTTTTTTTACTTAATATGAGATTTTATGTAACGATTGTTTAGAAATAACTGTAAGCGTTTAATTATATATGTTTTAGTTTTTTAGTTACGTTTGTAAAAATACTAATAAATATCCCTTCATATTATTGACAAATTCACACCATCTACAGTTATAATTCTAATATATGGTTATATTACACCAATCTACTGCATACAACTCAGACAAAATAAGTATTTCATCATACGTTTTAAAGATATAAATATTGTGGATTCCTTAATTTAACATTGAAAACACTGTATTGAGTTTAAGAGTAAGTCTGTGGTTACATACTCTTTTGTAGCAAAACATTGACCTAATACCAATGAAGCAAAATTAGAAAGTATAAACTTGTTTGTTTTTCATTATATTCATTAAGTTTCTAAACAAAATTAGTAGATTAATTAAAGGTTTTTTTTATATATTATGATGTTAATTAAAGTTATTTATATATTATGCTTGTAGTCTTTTGTCAAACTTTGTAGTTCGTATTTCTAATTATAATAATACAATCTATAATAGTTTACGTAAAGGATTTTTACTAACAGTTAAATTTGTCAATGTCTAAACGATGCAACAAGTAACAAGTGTTTAGCTTAAAAATTATGGCATAAATGTTAGCCAAACATTAATATTCCAATGTAACTTTTTATTTTTTGTAGCGACATTATAAAATTCGCTAATGAAAATTAAAATTCGAGTATGTGAGAAATCTGATAAATATAATTAAAATTTGAGTATAATAATAAAAGTGCTTATTTTTCCGACTATAATAGAATTTTCGAAAATCTATAAAATCATTGGATGGAGGGATTTAAGGAGGGAGTTCATTACTTGTATATGTCAGTCAGTTAGATGTGAATGTAATAATTTGATGGCAATCAATAAAAAAATCGATATCAAACAAGAATTTATTAATATTTTTCCCCAGTTTGGCGTGCTATTATATATTCATAACAAGGATAAAATGTGATATAATAAAGAAAAAATTTAATAAAGTGTAATAAACAGTTTTTCAGTTCCTTTTAGTAAAATGAATTCCATTTGTAAGAAAACCAGTGATAAGGCCGCTAAGAAGTCTGACAAGGCTCAGAAAAACACCAATTACGATCAGAACAAGAAAAAGAAGCACGATAGAAAGGAGAGTTACGTCATCTACATCTACAAAGTGCCCAAGTAGGCTATATTATACGTCTGAAATACTGATAATATTGAGAATCAAAATATGTATTTGATATCCCTTGATTGATTTGAGATTGATATCTTTTGGATTTCCAATAGATCTTTGGAATCGAAAATATTTTGTGTGTGATATTTATACAACACAATTGTTCACCACCAGGTTATCGTTAATTTTACAGCCTATCAAAAGTCTTATGGTGAACATAGACCTCCCCTGATATTGCTGTATAAGATGGATGTTTTCCATTATTAATAACAACAGTCTTTATTTTTAGTTGTTTTATGAAGATTTTATATTATGAAAATGTTATTCGTTGCGCCAAAACGCACATTTAACTGACTATATTAGCTGGTAAGGTCCATCCTCTTCACTTCCGTTTCCTTCCTGCATGGGCACACTAATGGAAGGCTAGACATGGTGGCGTCATTTAGCGCGTCCAATGAGAGCTGGGCTACGCAAAAAGTGAAAGAGGAAACACGCCACGTTGTCGACGTGCGCCGGCGCCGGGCAGTTGGAGCTAGACCTTGACACAGAAACTTCGTAGTGGCTGCTAGCGCAGGTGCATTTATCGTTGTGCACTAGTGCGAATAATTTTTCGTCGCGCACAACCGCAGCTGCAACGTAGCAACATCAACCACGAGGCTGAGTAGGAAGCAATCAGAAGATCAACGCCCAAGTAAGTGCATTTTCCCGTATTCTCTATTGCTCTTTTCCCACAGCAGCTCATTATCCTGCCCCTGCCATCTGATAAAGTTTAGGTTCTAGCAAAGTGTATCGTCCAAAACGGCCAAGTGCCACGTGTGCCATCTTGTTTTGTTTATAACTAACTACATACATACATTCCACCTATCTTCGACGGACGTCACGGAAGATACACGACGGAAGAAACCCGGGACCATATAGCAAACCATTTAGTGGTTCCTTCTCTTCGGACACGAAGAGCAACCTAGTCACCCTAACCATTTAGTGACCATTCCTTTCCGGATTCAAAACCAGATACCATTAGCGTCATTATTTTGTGTTCATTCGCTCCGGATTTAAAATCAGCAACCATACCGCTCCACTAGTTATATTTTGTTTTTATTATACTTCTTACCTTAAACCCATATTTGTATACCTTAGTACTTAATGTAGAAGTAATATTTTTTAACTCTAATGAAATTAGTGCAAATAAAAGTTTAAATAAGTTGTGCTTATTCAAATGTTATAATTCCATAATAACTACTTCTTTACATATTTAAGTAAGAATTATACAAAATTATAGAAGGCAGGTGGTTCACCACAAAAGTATTATGAAAACAAACCAAAACATGTTAATTTATATTTCTAAAAGTCATTTTTTACCTTTACCACTAGTTAGGACAAATCCTATGTCCTGGGACGAACCAGCAAGAAACTAAGCGGAACATTTTTGCAAAGTAAATTGTAAAAGTATAAAATAAGAACACAGGTTGCACAAACTACTTACAAAACTTATTTATTTATTTCCCACTATACAATTATCTTTACAGGTTTATCACCTAATGCGATAATGTAGACAACTATTTTTATAAACTCCAACTACACAGTTACAACCTAATAATTTTCGATTATAAATATGTACTTATTGCTATTACAAACACCGTATCTATGTCACAGTAGGACCATAGCTAATTTGAAATAGAGCTCTTACTATGAACCCACCCACCACGACAAAATAGATCTATTTCTTCTGCTATACGGTTGAGGATACGGAAGGCGCGCGTAACGTGCGCTTCAGTCACCAGCTTAGTGCGGCCCCGCGGCACCTCTAGCACCTGCGGCTGCCGCCGCCGCCACACGTATCTGTCCGGAACACATATGCGCACTTGTTGCAATACGTCTGGATTGTGTATCTTTCCCCTAATCACCTTAAAAATATATGAAACAAGCGCTAAATTTCTTCTAACCTTTAGCTCATTGTATCCTACCATACCTAAGGTGAATAAGGTAGGATACTGATTTGGGTAAAATAGGTATACTCCATACATTTTTTACATAAATATCTAATAGTTATGTTCTGCACTCTCTCCAACATAATACTATACTTAGAATTATGAAACAGTTATAAGCGACCTCCTTATTCCTAGGGGTTATTATCAACTACGATTTCATTTATATTATAATAACCCTCTCTGCCCTTATCTTACATAGTCTATTTCACCTCGGGACTTCGAGAGGTAAGTTGTCGTTCAACTGTGGGTGCGCGCTCACGCACCACTCGGCGTCGTGCAACGTCAGTCGAGAGCACACTCCCTGTTATGCTAGTCCGCATATCACTCGCGCCATACCGTAAGCGAATAACATGGCGCTGGACTCCTAGTTCGCGCAGTGTTTTCTCGTCAAAGTGTGCTGAGTAAAACCGCAACACAGCTGTTTAAAGGTGGAGCACCTGCCGATTCGCATCCGAAGAGCACAGAAGAGTACTTAAGGATTATGAGCATGCAGTTACCTGCTAGTTTTCCGAAGTTATCGTTTAGGTAGAATCAGCCTCTACCGAGGCCTGAGTTCTCGTAAGAGACTACCTAATTGCCTCGCCGCATGGTCACCTAGTGGGCCACTTCGCACATACCAAGTTTCTCTGGTATCTGCTTGTCGAACCCATCACCATTTCCGGTTTTACCTCAAGCGACACATTCCTACAAAATTTGTGGCCTTGAGTCCTGCATTTTTAATAATTTTTGTGGCCCATTAGAGTGTGTGGACTTTTAGATATTTTTCTTTATAATTTAACATTTGCACATATCAATACATTTCACATGTTTCTATTCATGGTACATATATAAAGTATAATAAAATCACCTGTATAAAATATCTACATTACCAGACGTAAAAATAACTTTTAACAAAAAGTAAAAGGTGCGGTGGGTTGCATTTGAATGTAAAATTATTTTATTGTTACATTAAAGAAATTAAATTTTGCCATCCTTAGGGGTGGAATTTTTCTCCAAATACAAGTATAATGAGAACACCCCTGATATGATCTATTTAATAAAATTAAAATAATTTGATCAATATTTTCAAAGATGTTGCGTAACACATATGCAAAAAACATAGTAGAATTGTATTTTTTTTTTATAAAAGAGGGGGCAAACGAGCATGCGGCTCACCTGATGGTAAGTGACTAGCGCCGTCCATGCACAATCGCAACAACAGGGGAATTGCAGATTTGTTTCCAGCCTTTTAGAAAGGAGTAAGCTCTTTTCTTGAAGGTTCCTAAGTCGTATCGGTCCGGAAAAGTCGCCGCTGGTGAACAATTCCACAGAGAAGTTGTACGAGAAAAGAAAACTCTAAGTAAAACGTTCAGTAGTGGACCGCCAAGCATCCAGATGGTGAGGATGATGTCGATTATTTCGACGCGATATGCGTTCGTAATATTTGGAACAAAAGTTGCAATCGATGTGCCGGCATGAAATACTGTCTCGCTCTGTTGAGAACGCCAAGCTTTTTAGAGGCCAATTAGTCCTTTCCCTCCAAGTAACCACGACACAGCACACTATTCGATATGTCGATGCCGAGGATTCTGATGCTAGCTGATGCAGCAAGGGGAGTGCCTTTAAACTCGTCAGATACGACAAAATGGTTCACGCGCAGATTTGTGTCTTCTAGGGATTGAATTAGACTAGATTTAGTCGCCCCCAAACCGAGACTTTATTAAGTAAAGACTGGACATCAGACACAAGATTGTTCCGGTACTCAGCGATGATTTTCCGATAAATATTGGCACGGCCGGTCTATAAGGCATCACCAGTGCTGTCGTCCGCATAGCAGTGAATGTTATCAGTTTGCAACATATTATTGATATGCAAAAGAAACAGCGTTAGTGATAGCACGTAGCCTTGTGGAACACCGGCGTTAATAAACTTGTAATCAGAGCATGCAGCGTCTTCTACGACCTTAATGCTCCTATTAGCAAGAAAGCTAGTGATCCAATCGCACAATTTCTCAGGAAGCCCATAGGAAGGGAGTTTCGAAATAAGCGCTTTGTGCGAGACCCGATCGAAGGCCTTCGCTATGTCCAAGCTAGCGGCCAATGCCTCCCCCTTGTACTCTACTACCTTCGCCCATCTATGAGTAAGGTAGACCAGAAGATCACCAGCTGATCGGCCACGAGGGAAACCGTATTGGCGGCCATTGATGATTTTCCTCTATTTTTCAAAATTGTCCTCTCTTTTAAAAGCTACTAATAATACAGAATGAGGTATATTTAACATAGATTCACTACTAAATGTAAGTGCCATTTTTGTTGTTTAGACGGTCAAATACAGCAATAAAATTTTATCAAAATAAATAGAAATATAAATATAAAATTGATCACGGACAATCGTTATCATTACTGCAGCGTCGAGCTTGGGACGTACTGAGAGGAACCAAATTGTTTTAGCCAGCTTGGTTAACTGATATGCCCAAGGTGTGCTAACCCTAATATAAACATGTTTCATAACAAAATCAGACTAAAATTACACAAAGAAATGAAATAGAAGCATGTTTTTTAACAAAACCAAACAAAAAATAAAAGCACACAGTATTATAAAATGAAATTAGAATTATACTTGCAAAATACTCAGAAATAAAAATGTGACATAAACAAGATAAATACTTGGGAAAGACGATTTCATTATGAGACGGCTATAGCGCTAATATATATTTTCAGCACTACTTAACTTAATAGCACGTTTTAATTTTAATTAAATTAGATTACGTGATTACTAAATAAGTCATGTGTTTAATTAAATTCTATTCTTTTGTTGACGAAATAAAGCAGAGCAATTATAAGCGAAGATAAAGACTCTCTAATGGCTAATCGCTAAGGTCTTAGAGGTAGTTATCATCCGCCAAAATTTCAGTGGTTAAAGTTTTCAGGTGAGCCATATGCTCATTTGCTCCCTCTTATATAAAAAAACTACACATTGCACGTGTTATGGGGCTATAAGATAAACTATCACCACATTTTTCCCTTCGGTCTCGTAGGAGTCTTCTAAAGAAAATCCCGAAAATAATTATAGTATACTATATATAACGGTACACCCATATAGTTTACGCCAGATCTAACAGAATTATACGTGGTAGAGCCATGCTGCAGTTATATTAGTAGTATAGCTAGAGCACGAATGGGTCGGCTCGACCGGGGAAGGACCACGCTCTCACAGAATACCAGCGTGAAATAGTAGCTTAATGCTGCTGTATTTCGTATGGTGAGTGTAGAAAACCGGAGACCCTTTTTACTGGAAACGAGGCATTCCATCTTAGTCCTCACGGGTGACAACGCATCTGCATTTTGATTCGTAATCGAGGATAGATGTAGATGTCTATGGGCCACAGTAACCACTTACCATCAGGTGGACTGTGTGCTCGTTTGTCACCCTATCCGATTAAAAAAAAAAAATATCAGCGTAAAACAGCAGCTCAATACTGCTATGTTTCGTGTGGTGAGTGTAGAAAACCAGATACTTTTTTTACTGGAAATGAGGCATTCCATCTTAGACCTCAGGTGTTACTACCATGCGTTGCATTAATACATGCATTTTGATTTTTAATCGGGGATTGATGTATGTCTATGGGCCACAGCATCCACCTACCATCAGGTTGACTTTGTGTTCGTTTGAAACCCTTACTCTATTAAAAAAGAAGATCAAAAATACCCAAACTAGCTAGAGTTAGCAGTTTTACAGGTGCAAGACATCTGGAACTACAACAACCAAATCGTCTGCCAAGCGCACGATAAATCCCCTGAACGGGGAAAGATCCAGAAGTGGATTTTCACGAGCTATTTATGGTGATATCGCACATCCGACTTGTGATGATTCCCTGTTTAGAGATGATAGATACACGTGTCGTATTCTCAACGGTCATGTGTGTTTTCTTGTGATAAGCTTAGTGGTGGCAATCTTAATGAACGCAATTGTGGGAGAAAAGTTTTCTCAAAACTACCCTACTTACCCTTTTATTTGGGGACGGAAATATTACAGTGATATATAACCCTTCTCTTGATCTTTTAAATTGTTTTTAATTGCATGGTTTATTTTAGGTTTTAATTATAAATTTAATATTGGTTAAATATGTTTAAAATATACATATATAATATATACAGGGTTATTTTTCAAAGAGTAGCCAAATTTAATATTTAAGTTCAAATATATAAATAATAATATACCGTTATTGCAGTTTTTGAAAATACCAGTAAATAAGGCTTATACACGTATTTGAAAATTGAATATGATTCGTGTTAGGACGTGCGCAGTAAAATCAGCAAAAAAAATGCATTAACACGCAATTGATAAAAAGGACAGAATATTTGAGATTTATTTATAAATTTTTCTTCATGATTTGCCTATGTTACTTATCCTAAAACTTCTCCGTAAATTAAGCCTAAAAAAATCCTTAACGTTAACATCCACTAAGAATGGATTTTGGATAATCCAACTCCTGAGGGTGTTACATAGGATATTATAATTTGTGTGAAACTTTATATTTTACGGAGCGATTGACTCGAAACTTACTAAAGGTACTCTATAAATAAAAAATTGATTCGAAAATAGCGATATTCAAAACAAACCCTTACTCAAGAGTTTTCAAATTTGTATATTTATTTTTATAAAATTCCAAATTTATACTTGATACCATATTCTAGGAAATAAATGTGTATTATTAGATATTCTTATTACATAAACTATATATTTTGCTCGTTTTTAAAATTTATTCTCTACACCTCTATTGATATGCGAGAAGAAGTAGGTAATAGAAGTAGGTAAACAAGAGACCGGTAAAAGCCAGCAATAATAATCAATTATAATAAAACCAAAACTGGGGTGGATAACGTGGATAAGCTCATACGCACTTATGAAATATCTCGAAATTCAAAGACATGGTCTTTGACCATTTTTTTCTGGATTCTCTATACTTCTGCAATAAATGCAGATAGACAAGTTGCGCTGGAGTATTATAGGATTATCCGAGGTCCGAAGAGAGGGGGAGGACACGGTGATTCTCGAATCCGGCAACTTGTTCTATCACCGGGAGGGCGACCATCTGTCCCAAGGAGGTGTCGGATTTATCGTCCACAAGTCTCTCGTCAACAACGTTGTAAAGATTGGGAGTGTGTCCACGAGGGTCGCGTACCTGATACTCAGAATCACCAAACGGTATTCGCTGAAGGTCATACAGGTTTACGCACCAACCTCGGCACATTCCAATGAGGAGGTGGAGGAAATGTATGAGGATATTTCCAAAGCCATGCATTCCTCCAAAACCCACTACACGGTGTTGATGGGAGACTTTAACGCAAAACTAGGCACAAAAGAAAACGGTGAGCTGAAGTTAGGGAAATTTGGAGTAGGGCAACGGAACCGAAGGGGCCAGCAGCTGGCCGACTTTATGGAGAAAGAGGGACTCTTTATGATGAACTCTTTCTTCCAGAAGCGGCCCCACAGGAAGTGGACCTGGTCGAGCCCCGACGGTTCGACAAAAAATGAGATTGACTTCATTATGACGACCAGACGCCAACTGTTCAGTGATGTCTCAGTGATCGCAAGGGTGAAAACTGGCAGCGATTACCGAATGGTTAGGGGCACACTGAACCTAAACGTTAAGTTGGAGAGGTCTCGTCTAATGAAGTCAACGCTCCGTCCCCCCTCGTGCTCTAATTCAAAATCCCGAAAACTTTCAGCTCGAGTTACACAACCGCTTTCAGTGCCTACAGGATTGCAATGCAGTGGACGATGTGAATGACAAGCTCGTGGATACTGTCCATGCGGTCGGAGCTAAGTTCTGCAAGACCCGCCGCAGAAGAACACAAAAACTCTCCGATCACACTCTTAATCTCATGGCTGTTAGACGGGAGATGAGGCTGCAATCGTCAACAGATTTGACAGCATACAGGCAACTGAACAGACAGATCTCCAAATGCATGCGGCGAGACTTACGCAACTTTAATACTGCTCGTATTAAAGAAGCGATCGAGCGGAACCAGGGCTCCAAAGTCTTTGCCAGAGATCTGTCTGCCCGTAAGAGCCAACTGTCAAGGCTGAAGACTGAGTGTGGCAGCATCGTTTCCGGGACACCTGAGATTTTGAGTGAGATTGAGAGGTTCTATGGGCAGCTGTACACATCATCGTTGGAGCCACACGCAAGTGTGAGTAACGATCCAAGAGCAAGTCTTATCCGACACTATTCCGATGATATCCCGGACGTCAGTCTAAGCGAGATTAGAATGGCTCTCCAGCACCTTAAAAACGGCAGGGCCCCAGGCGAGGATGGAATTACAGCGGAGCTTCTGAAAGCGGGTGGAACACCGGTACTTGAAGTCCTTCAGAAGCTCTTCAATTCCGTCCTCCATGGTGGCACTACTCCAGAGGCTTGGAGCAGAAGTGCGGTGGTCTTGTTCTTTAAGAAAGGCGACAACGCTCTCTTGAAGAACTACAGACCGATTTCCCTTCTGAGCCGCGTCTACGTGCTGTTTTCGAGAGTCATTACGAATCGTCTCGCACGCAGACTCGACGACTTCCAGCCTCCCGAACAAGCCGGTTTCCGAAAAGGCTTCAGTACCATAGACCACATACATACCCTGCGGCAGATTGTACAGAAGGCTGAAGAGTACAATTTGCCACTTTGCCTGGCGTATGTGGACTATGAGAAAGCCTTTGATTCCGTCGAAATTTGGGCGGTGCTGCAGTCCCTTCAGCGGTGCCAAGTTGACTGTCGGTATATCGAAGTGCTGAAGTGTTTGTATAGTAGGGCTACGATGGCTATCCGAGTACAGAACCAGAGCTCGAAACCTATCCAACTGCAGAGAGGTGTAAGACAGGGTGACGTTATATCCCCGAAACTCTTCACCGCTGCTTTGGAAGACGTTTTCAAGCTACTGGACTGGAAAGGATACGGTATTAACATCAATGGCGAGTACATCACTCACCTTCGATTTGCCGACGATATAGTCCTTATGGCAGAATCGCTGGAGGACTTAAGCACTATGCTCAATGACCTCAATAGTGCCTCCCAACGGATAGGTCTTAAGATGAACATGGACAAAACAAAGATCATGTTTAATGTCCATGTCACACCTATGCCGGTAGTTGTTGGGAGCACTATGCTCGAAGTTGTTGACGAGTACGTTTACCTGGGACAAATAGTCCGACTAGGTAAGTCCAACTTCGACCGAGAGGTCAATCGACGGATTCAACTCGGCTGGGCAGCGTTCGGGAAATTACGACACATCTTCTCGTCAGGTATACCTCAATCTCTGAAAACTAAAGTGTACAACCAGTGCGTGTTGCCAGTGATGACTTACGGATCAGAGACGTGGTCCTTCACTGCTGGCCGTATGAGGACGCTCAAGGTCGCTCAGCGAGCTATGGAGAGGGCTATGCTCGGAGTTTCTCTACGTGATAGACTCAGAAATGAGGATATCCGCAGTAAAACCAGAGTGACCGACATAGCCCAACGGATTAGTAAGCTGAAGTGGCAATGGGCCGGCCATATAGCTCGAAGAACCGATAACCGATGGGGAAGAAAGGTTCTCGAGTGGCAGCCTCGTACCGGTAGGCGTAGTGTAGGGCGATCCCCCACTAGATGGAGTGACGACCTGGTAAGATATGCAGGAAGTCGATGGATGCAGGTGGCTCAGGACCGTGCTTTGTGGCATTACTTGGGGGAGGCCTATGTTCAGCAGTGGACTTGTGAAGGGCTGTGATGATGATGATGATGATGAATACAAATGATGAACCACCAGGAGAGAATTCATAAAACGCTTAGGCATGGTATTAATTGCTCCACATTAAGCTGAAAGAAAAGATAATTTGTACATATACTCACACTTTGTATTGTGTGTTCAAGTCACATTTGCATGGAGCACGCAAACTTGATGTGCAAAAATTGCCGCTTATCTGAGCAGTGAATAATAATTAATCCAGTGTTGATTTTTATTTCACCGTTATCTTACTTTAGAGAATTTATCAGTGCCTTAAATAAACCAAATACTTTGATTGATAGTAACTAGGGATATCGGAGTCACCTTGGCAGCGACATGTCGATATCCAATCATACATAGCTTTCCCTTGGGACAATAAATTCCTGTACACGTGAGTGGATTCGCTTGCCATATTTGGAAATTTCTATCTTAATAGTTTTCTAATAATATACTTTTGTAATGGTCACATATTATTTTATAGAACTATATTGTTACCGTATGTTGTAGTTAAGCACTTGCCTCTAAAAAGTAAAAAGAAAGTGTGACAAACGTGCACCTGTTGATAGGTAGTGTTGTAGCCTGTGTCTTTATCCCTGTCAAATAATATGATGTCATTAATAAAAATATAAATTAGGGAAAACATACATTTAAGTAATAGAAAACGGATAGTCTCCCATCTCCTGTAGGAGACTATCCGTTTTCTATTAGTCCGTTCACTATCCGTTTGCCCTTGCGTTGCGTTGCGTTGATACACATTCTACATATTTCAACAGATTTCTTAGTTTAAGACTAAGAGGTCTGTTTTGAGTAAACCTATACAATTTTAGGAAATATGTTATGAACTTTTATTAAAAGTCTACTATAAGACAAATCTATATTAAGATTGACATTTCAACATCAAAATCATTTTAAGAATCGGTAGATCTATGATGCAGATATTATGTACTATAGTTGTCGCACGAATGAGTCTGCTCGACCGGGTGAGGACCAAACTTCCACAGAATACCAGCTTAAAATAGCAGCTAAATGTAGCAGTGTTTCGTATGGTGAGTGTAGAAAACCGGAGACCTTTTTACAGTATCTGATCCATCTTAGTCCTCAAGGGTAACAACGCAACTACATCTAGACACGCGGTAACGTGTCAAGCCAAGTTCAAGCAGAATGGCGAGCCGCACCGTGTGTAATATTACACGAACCATTTGGAGCCACTATTGACCCCCTCATAACCCAAAACCTATTTCACATAAACGTTTCAATACACATATACTGATACTTGCAAGATATATATGTTTGGCACATATATTGAGACTTGCAAGATATATATGTACTTTAAATTTCGTAAACATATCTCAAACTGTTATTTAGATATTAAAGTCTAAAAATCGTCATTTTTATCACTGACTGACCTATAGATCAAAACTCTAACCAGTTCCAGATGACCTAAAAAGTTCAAATTTGGCATGCAGATAGGTAATAAGGTGAATACAAAGGAACAAATCGGAAAGTGATAAATTTTTATTATTTTATTATAATTTTTCACTTAATTGATTCTATTAGGAGCACGTACCCAGCGCGCGGTACGCCGCCGGAGGAGCGGAGTGGGAGCGGTGCGATAAAACCTTGACGCGAACGTGTCCGAGGTCCGAACGTGTGGCAAGTGGCACTGGTAGCAGTGCTCATAAACGCGAGCGCCGTTTTGCTGTCCGGTTGTCTCTCGATATCTGACCTACGAGGTGGCGATTTATGCTGCGAAATTAATAGGTTTTCTTAAAAAAATATTTATATATTTGTGGTTATATTATTATTAAAATTCTTTTAGTAAGTACGCACCGCGTGTCTAGATGGTATAGGATATAGTTTAAATTAAAAATTAATAATAATTTTAGTATAGTTATAAGTAGGTATGTATACCTAACTGAATGAGTAAGAATGAAACTTTATTGGTATGGTAACAAATTTTCTTGATAATTCAATAGATAACAGGTAATTTGTCATGTAATCGTCTTAAATAATTATCTTTTTATTGCGTATACCTATTGTACAATGAGCCGTAAAATAGAATTACGGGTGGGTGATACATTTACCTTACACCGAATCATTCCAATGCCTCTCGATGAAAGCTGTCTATTACATGCAACGATCATCGTTTCAGATATTAAGTAATGTATATGTTCACATGGATTAATTTTCTATTTGATTAGCATATGTTATTACTATCTACAAATCACAAGGACTTAGCCTTGATAGTGCTCTTCTCGACATAAGCTCCTCTATATTTAGTAGAGGGCAGGCTTAGGTTGGACTCTCTAGAGCTAAAATCTTAGATGGAGTACATCTTATCAATTTAGATACAAGTCAAATCAAGTCACAAGAGAGCTCTATTGTAGAGTACA
Source organism: Parnassius apollo (assembly GCA_907164705.1). NCBI lineage: Eukaryota > Metazoa > Arthropoda > Insecta > Lepidoptera > Papilionidae > Parnassius > Parnassius apollo. Next base: position 574,902 of record CAJQZP010001616.1, on the reverse strand, counting down.
ACCATCTGCGCACGTTGGTACGCACAAGATGCTACGTCTGTGGGGAAAAGAGCCATCTTTGATCCAGCTGCCCTAAGCGAACTATTAAAAGAGAAGGTGATCGAACTCGAGAGGGCAGTGCAGCCTACAGCACCGTGATCAAAGATCGCAGCGGAAAATCACATGGCAACGCAAATGCATTGTCAAGAAGACTTTATCCTGAGGTATGCAGGCATTGTACTAGACAAAAGGGTAAGAGAGTGAGAGAGTCGTATCTATAAAGATAATCAAGACAGATCACCGCAGCAACGAGTGAAAGGACAGCTTCCAACATGCACAGCAGGAAGATTCAGACATCAAGGCGATCCTGGAATGGATTAAGACCAGTGCTCCCAAGCCCAAGTGGTGCAACTTCTCAGCAATGAGATCGACGACGAAAAGCTATTGGACCCAATGGGACAGCTTGCTGATTCAGGACGAATTTCTGTGCCGTAAATTGGAAAATGATTGAGGAGACAGCTGACATTTGCCAATGGTTGTCCCTAAAGCTAAAGTACCAGATATTCTACAGCTGTACTATGATGGTTGTTCCGATGGCCATCTGGGAGTTAAACATATTCTACTGAAGATCCGAGAGTGGTTTTATTGGGTCCACTGTCGTGACGATGTCGGGAATTGGTGTCGCAAAAGTACAAGTTGTGCGGCTGTGGAGGGACCTTATACTTGTAGACGAAATTGTAAAATGTTGGAGCACCATGAAAGAGGATAGCCCTTGACGTTGCGGGGCCGTTTCAGAAAGGTGCAAGAGGTTCTCTATCCATATGGTTCGACTGGCGCGTTATTATGGGGCCAATAATTCTCGGGACGAGCATGTCTTAGGAGGGGGCAGTGTTGCGCGCCATAGTTAATACCTGGTAAATGTCACTAGCGCCATTTAGTATCTAGTAGCAGAACTAGGAGAGCTTTCTAGAAAATGCCATGTTAGAACTTTCTCAATAACACCATCTAATATAGAGTGGCAAAACTAGGGGAGCACTTTCTATACTTAGTTGGTTGGAACCGGTATGTGCTCGAACATTCTAGATGTTTCACTGGAAAAGGCCTATATAAGGCCAGTTTTGACCGCGACCGCGTCAGTATTGAATTGGCGATTCAAAAGAAGACTTCGAGGGATAATTGTGTTTTATTATTAGTGTGTTTTAATTTGTTCGGTGATTAAAGTGTCAATTTTGGTAATTCAATCGGCAGTTTTTAATTGTCACGAACTCTAAGCTTGTAACAGTATTTAGAGGACAAAGATAATTCGAGATCAGAGTAATGGCAGGGGATCCTTTGAACGTTAATGTAACATATGTTTAAAAAATTATCACAAGTTTAAGTTACCCCTTTCAGTATATTATGTAGATTACACGCGCTATCACTAAAGAATTATTACAAGAATTAAAAGACAGAAATGAATCATCCGCAGAATAAAAAGATTCTATATAAGACATGTCAAAATTAATCGAAATTATAAATAAATACAAATTTTATATATATATATATAAAATATTTTTTTTTTTTTTATATAAAAATATTTATGAAAACAATAACAGTATAATAAAATAAGTTTATGAAAAAAATATATGTTAAATATATCGATCTAATTCAAGCAACATCACACCATTAGTGAACTGTTTACAAAACATTAATACATTTATTAATAATTTTCATTAAATTTAAAAGTTAACAATACTTGGATAAGAAAGAGAAAACTATTTAAGGCTTGGTATGCTTGGTAGATTGAAATCATGCCTTAAGCCTGGTGGATCTAACAGACCCGAAATTATTTATATTGTTGATGATGTTTATTACATTTGTAGGAAATAAATAAAATGTTAGCTCCACATTTTTTTTTTTAAATTATTTATCAATCAAATGAAATTATTTCTTTTTCAAGCTTACAAAAAAATAGAGACAATAGTACTTAATCAAAATCTTGTAATAAAACAGAGATCAAAATCAGTCTTTGGTTTATTTAAGGCACTGATAAATTCTCTAAAGTAAGATAACGGTGAAATAAAAATCAACACTGGATTAATTATTATTCACTGCTCAGATAAGCGGCAATTTTTGCACATCAAGTTTGCGTGCTCCATGCAAATGTGACTTGAACACACAATACAAAGTGTGAGTATATGTACAAATTATCTTTTCTTTCAGCTTAATGTGGAGCAGTTAATACCATGCCTAAGCGTTTTATGAATTCTCTCCTGGTTGGTGGTTTATCATTTGTATTCAACATTTGAGTAATTTTTGCATTTATTGCAGAAGTATAGAGAATCCAGAAAAAAATGGTCAAAGACCATGTCTTTGAATTTCGAGATATTTCATAAGTGCGTATGAGCTTATCCACGTTATCCACCCCAGTTTTGGTTTTATTATAAATGATTATTATTGCTGGCTTTTGCCGGTCTCTTGTTTCAGGGTCTATTTCACTATCGTGATGTAAGGATGACAGCATAAAAATTATATATTTAATTATATTTAAGATTTATTGCGTTTAGGAACATAAGATACGATAGTCAAATTTTTAAGAAATCCGAAATTGACAGGTCTTACTTCACAGATTACTTACTTCCCGGGGTATTTATTTCACGGGGTACTTAATTCACGGGGTACTTATTTCACGGGGTACTTACTTTACGAGATGCCCTGAAGTTTGGTGTACATGCTTTATTGCTCTTCATGGTTCCAACAGCTTTTAGTTTATGATTTTCCAATAAATGGTCATAATGTGTAGGGTAGCTTTTAAATAAATTGTCCCTAGTGACGTTTTATCCTGTTTGAGAGATCGGCTGGACCACATGATCAACTAAGTCATGTCTCTTATTACTCACTTTGTATGGTTGTTCTGGTTATACTTCCGCATAGATTTCCATATTAGAATTACCAGCTGTTAGCCACGTCTTCGCCCGCATGGTCACTAAGAAATGAACTATCCATTGATTTTTGAATTGAAAGAAAACTGAGTTTTATAGATTTGTCAGAGATGCAGCCATTAAAAGAAAACTGAGCAAAATTGATTCGTCAGCCTATTTAAATGTTTTGAAACGCACCGTATAGGAAAGCATGAAAATAGCCTGTTTATTCCAAATGGAAATGGGATATTTTTTTAATTAATGGAAACTGAGCATAATTATCCGTCAGGGATGCAGACTTTTGAAAAGAAACTGAGCTAAATTGATCCGTCAGAGATGCGTTTTCCTGAATTGAAAGGAAACTGAGCCAAATAAAAGATCCGTCAGAGATGCAGCCTTTTAAGTTGAAAGGAAACTGAGCTTAATAGGTCCGTCAGAGGTGCAGCATTTGGAATTGAAAAGAAACTGAGCTAAATAGGAAATTTTGAATTGAAAGGGAAGATCTGTGGGAATTCTGATTAATTGATTGTGGGAATTTTGGAAAAAAAAAACTAACGGAACACTATTTTAAGACGCTACTGTACACAATGTTATATGTTTTTCCATTCGTGGAAAGTATGTGGAGATACTGGGCATTTGACATACGCGAACATGCTACATACAGCTGACCATGAGAGAAGCACGATTTTTCTAAGTTGACCCCCGCTACCCGTAACGTTTGCCCTTGCGCTTTATTAATTGTCATTGCAAAACTGAGCTTAATAGGGAACTGGAACCTTTTGAATTTTTTTGAAATTTATCTGTGGGAATTATAGGGATCCATGGTATAATAATATTTTCACCTTTTTCTACGCCTGTCAAAATTGTAGCACCGATTATGTTCCGTCCAAGATGTGTAACACGCAGCCTTGTCCCGTTACATAACCAAGGAGCATCTAAATTTCGCATTAGCATGACTGGGAAGCCTAATTTTAATTGAAGCTTATGTGACAACTCTAGAGAGTTTAGAAACTCTGCGGGATATGAAGTGCTCTGTTCTGTGTCCATAACTGTGTCTACTGACAAATACTTTGTTATTTCTCCTGCTACTTCGCTTAATATATCTGAATTTATTTTGTTAACGCTCTCATTTTTTGGTTCAAGAATCGCCCTTTCACATAACCACTTGTCTTCATGCATGTTGTTCGTTAAATCTGAATAAACGCTCGCAATTAATTCGGAATGACTCTTTACTAAACTACTATTACTAAATTAAAAAAATCTCTCGTCAATTTAACACAGCCCTCAGCATCCGTTTCCAACCGCCCATCGCCAATTTTTAATAGTGTGTCAGCATAGTTTCCAGCATTGATATCATTATTCAAATCCACTCTAATATTCGTAGTTAAACTGAATTTTGTCACCTTGTTCCATAAAATAGACGACTTGAGGCATGCTTTAATTTCATCTGCAGGTGTGCCCTTTTGAATGACTGGTAAAGTTTGGTGAAAGTGACCAGCCAGTAAAACCACCATTCCTCCCATTACATCGGTATTGCTGCGCAAATCCTGGAGCGTTCGATTTAGTGCTTCTACGGCTTTTTTATGCGACATTGTACTTTCGTCCCACACTAAAAGCTTGCATTGTCGTAGTATTATACCACGTCACAATTTTTGCTACAGTTGCAGATCGGCGATTCTTCCTGGTCTAGATTTAGGGGGAGTTTTAAAACAGAATGTGCAGTGCGGCCCCCGCTTAGCAACGTGGCGGCTATACCGGAGGAAGCTAAATGTTTTTATCTTTCCGTACTTGCGCTAATAATAAATTTAACAAAAATGTCTTCCCAGTTCCTCCAGGGATATCTTAAAAGAAAAGTGCACTATTTCCAGATCCAATTTGTCCTAATACTTTGTCAAAAATTCGTTTTTGTTCGGGAAGCAAGCGAGGTACAAATTCGGCTACTTACTGCTGCAATGCTGGTGGTATATCGTAGTTTGTTTCACGTATAATTTCATCACTTAGTTCATTTTCGGATGTTCGCTAAGGGCTTATCATTCCAAAGTCGCTTAATTTTTTACCTACCATTTCCATTACTTTATCTTCAATTTTTCCAAGTGCTTCATTATAAATGTGTTCATTGTATGTCATGTTCGCGTATGTCTGCCTTAACTTTCGCAAAATATCTTCCGCCATGTACTCTTTATATTTGTCCTACAATTCATGTGCATTAGATAGCCCGCAAGATGATATGAGAGTTGCAAAAAGATTCCTAATTTCGGCTGGTGACTGGCACTGCACAGCTTCCTCCATGGTTTCATCCCAGTGATTATCGTTTTCTAAAAGATGCAGAGCTTCATATGCCACTCTATAAGTTGAACATTCCTGACCGTTGACAGTTTTAAGGTCTTTATATCCTATAGGACCCCGAACATGGTGCAGCAGCAATCGTAAACAGAAACATTCAATATTAGTTACATGGACGGTATACACATGACCAAGGGCATCTGATGTCTTTACACCGGGCCAATTTGCAACAAGCGCGCCTTGAATATGGCGTTTCCACTCCTTCCTAGATGTGTTCCAAGTATAATAGCGGGGGACTTCAGAATATAACAACGTTTTTGCAAAGGGGTCGGTTTGACAAAGTTGAAAGAAGGCTGTTAGTGTAGTTTTTGGCGGTGATGCAATTCTTTCTCGGAAATTTCTTTCGGTGGTCAATATACACGCTCTCCATTTTCTAAGTGCACAGCAAGGTGAGTAACTGTTGGGTGCTTTTCGCGTAAAGGGAAGCCAAGGAGACTCCACGCTGCCTCGTTACTGCTGACATAACGTCCTGCTTGAAAGGTCTGTACTTCATTAACGGGATTTGCCTCACCTTCACTTCTGAGATTAAATATTGCTTGGTCGCTTCCTTCATTTATGTACTTACAGATATACTTGATTGCGCGGACAGAGCTACATGCTTCTACATTAATGTGGACATTAAACGTTTTACATAGAATGGGTGAATACGGGACAATCCAGCTGTTATCTAAGGTTTCAAATGCTCCAGAGCGAAATTTGATTGTAATTTTCCTGCCACTATCTTCGGGAGCTCTGCGTCTGTATAAAGAGTAGCCATTGTCATTGTGCACTGTTTCTTTTAATAGCTGTTTAGGGAATTTCTTTGTACATATTCCTTCTTTTATACATGGCGATATTGAATTTCGTGCTCCACATGGACCGTGAATCATATTTCGGACGATGGTATCATACAATTCTTTATCTTGCTCAGGATCCGGAATCTCGGCGCTTATTATGTCGTCTATTTGGCTGGGCTGCAATTTCTCTTTAAGCCATATTAGAATGTGGGCATGCGGTAATCCTATTTTTTGCCATTCAATTGAATACATGAAACACAGCACCTCTCCGAAAAATTTCCCTTTGTTAATTACATATATTATTTTTTGTACTTTTAATCTAAATACTCTAGCAACTAAATCGTGTCTGTCAGTACTTTTTTGGCCCAGCTTTAACTCCTCGTTTATTTCTTTCCATGTGGGATTGCAAGTAAAAGTAACAAAAAGATCGGATCTTCCGTAAGTTCGTACATAGGCGAATGCGTCTTGTGTGTACTCATGTAGGTAGCGAGGACTGTTAACGAATGATGAGGGCATAATTACCATTTTACCTAAATCTCTGAGGTTTAAATTGGCATCGCTAGAAAATGCATCTTGTAAATGTATATAATTCTTTACGCGCAGCTTTTTTTGATTTAAAGATATATAACGGAGACGTTCACTTTCTACCTTCACATACATGTCTACCAAAAATTGATGCAATATTTGTCTACACCGGGCTAAGAAGTTAAAATCATTTTCTCGCAACATCATATGATACGCATATAAATCCATACATGATACTTTTTTGTTCGGAGTAGGCTCCTTTGTGACCGGGTTAATGAGTGGAATTTCAAAATGATAACCCTCTTGTCCTTTACAAAAAAATCAATGGGTAAATTGCAGAGCGTCATAAAACTTATGTGTATCGGCTACCCGTTGCAACGTATCATCACGTGCTCGCAAGACAATGTCTCGTGAAGAAAATTGATCACCACTAATTACGGCTGCTATCTCGTTTATCAAAGGTTGCATTGTAGCGCCTTTCATGCTCTCCTCGAGGGGTCCGATCTGCGTGAATGACGACTTTATAATCCTATTCAGGTAGGTTTTCTAAAGCAGTTTTAAATGTTTTGACTAAAATGTTACGTTCATGCAAGAACATCAACAAGACAACATCAACAAGAATCTTTGAATTTTGAACACTGTTCGAATAGCCTTTGCTGACTTTTAGCACATGTTTCAGCAGCTCTTAAAGTAGCTTGACGCTCTGCCTGTTCAAGACGCCTTTGTTGACTTTGATCAGGTGTTTCAGTAGCTCTTGAAGTAGCTTGACGCTCTACCTGTTCAAGACACCTTTGCTGACTTTGATCAGGTGTTTCAGCAGCTCTTAAAGTAGCTTGACGCTCTGCCTGTTCAAGACGCCTTTGCTGACTTTGATCAGGTGTTTCAGTAGCTCTTGAAGTAGCTTGACGCTGTGCTTGTTCAATACGCCTTTGCTGACTTTGATCAGATGTTTCAGTAGCTCTTAAAGTAGCTTGAAGCTATGCCTATTCAAGACGCCTTTGCTGACTTTGAGCAGGTGTTTCAGTAGCTCTTAAAGTAGCTTGACGCTCTGTCTGTTCAAGATGCCTTCGCTGACTTTGAGAAGGTATTTCGGAAGCTCTTAAAGCAGCCTGACGCTCTGTCTGTTCAAGAGGCCTTAGCTGACGTTGAGAAGGTGTCTCAGATGCTCCTAAAGCAGCCTGACGCTCTGCTTGTTCTTGCCTTCTCAGTTCAGCATCTTCTAAAGATTCTAGCGATCGAGCTAATCTTTTCGCATGTCTTTGAGAAGATACTCTTGAAAGACTGGACTTTCGTTTGCGAGGCATCATAATGCCATTATGATGCCTCGTGCAAGTAGCAAAAAACCTATTTATAAAAAAACGTTGATATACCTAAAAGGAATTAAATTTCCTTTTAAATTTTTTTTAAAAGCGAATCCAAAATATCTAAAATGAATAAATATTCCTTTTAAATATTTTTTAAAATCAAAACAAAAAACCAATTCAAGACACAAACGAATCCGAAAAGATAAAATCAACTTAAATCAAATCTCAAAACAAATCGCAGAAAACCGAAATCGAAAGCAGTAGTCAATATAAATATAACCAACGAAACCGTATACACTGTCTGTACTATTAATATTCCTTTGAAATATTGTTAAACAACCTAAAACAACGAAAATCAATTCACGATTCTAAATAAACAAAATCCAATATCAAATCCAGAGTCTAAATTTGTATAAAGTAATATCCACCAAATCAACAAAACCAATCCAAAAAAATACACAAATCCGAAAATGAAGGCCAATACAAATCCATTCAACCTTAACCAAATCACAAAGCAAATAACAAACACCCGAAATCGAAAGCAGGTAGTCGAATAAGCTACGAAATAGAAACAATTTAAGCGTATAGGTACCGTATGCACTATAAGTTGACGCGCGGCTCAACGGCGGGAGTTAAGTGCATGTCAGGAAACATTTCCGTTTAAAAACCTAGTAACGACATCTAGCGGAATCAATTTAAACTATGCATACGTTAGTTAATAAGAACTCCCAAAAAATATTTTTCTTATAATTTTGCACAATTTTTCTTGTTGTAATACTGATTCATTCATAACCACATATAAGAACTGTATTCATTTCCGTTCTATAAATATTACTAAGGCTTGTTAATAAGGCTTACTAAGAACTGTTTCTACCACAGTTAAGTAATAGTTAAGGGTGAAAGCATGACATGTGGTGACAGTATTTTCTGATCCATACTTATAATCACGTCTGCAACCCTTGCGGGGTAGGCAGAGCATCAACGGATTACTTAATATCGTCTGCGAGGTTATGCCTATTCTGTGAATTACAATGCACCAAAACGTTTGAAGAAAATCAGCTGGTGAATTTTATGTTTTTTATCGCTCTCTTCCCTGTCCTGCGTGGAAAAATACAGATCTGTACATTTTTTATCTTAATTTTGGTAAAAAGACGTAATAATCCAGATATTCTGACCTTCTGTGTTCGTCCATCGTACCGTCGTCCGTCTTGTAGAATCACGGTAGCACCACCTAGATGAATTTATTTTTGCAACATATTCGTTTTTCCCACGGGAATGATATGTTTTTCCGCTGAAAAAAGTAGCCTATGTCACTCTACAGCCACCGAACTATCCCCATACAAAAAATGCATGCCATGCCGACGCTCTGTTGCGACGTGAAAGAAGGACAAACTTGTGCAACATATTCGATTTTCCCACAGGAATTAGATGTTTTTCCGCGGAAAAAATTAACCTATGTCACTCCACAGCCACTATCCCCATACAAAAAATTCATGCCATGCCGACGCTCTGTTGCGACGTGAAAGAAGGACAAATAAACAAACAAACACACTTTCGCATTTATAATATTAGTATGGATATGGATAGTATGTCAGCATCAACAAGCGCAATAATTATAATTAGCCAACCTAACAACATTTTATACTGCCCATGGCAACCACACTAAGCAATCTAAATTAATATAATATAATTAATATAATATTACTTGTGAGATACATTGTGTTTTCTTGCAATGGCCAAGTCAATCTATATATTTAAAACATATAAGATTTTTACTATTGATATGGTCAGTATAAAATGTTGTTAGGTTAGCTAATTACGTAATAACTTAAAACAAAAGGACCCTTAAGTAGGGACTGAATAAATTAACCGACTTGGTATTACAAGGATCTCATAACTTTTATGGTAGAAGAACTGAGTTGCGAGACTTGGTTTTTTTACAAATGATGTTTTAGATGGCATTATATTTCTCCTGTTATATCTGCCCGCTGCGCCGTAAGCATGTCGTATAATCGAAGCACCTCCAATCAAAGTAGCAAATGGCTAGTTATCGTGTTAACGAATATCATAGCCGTGGCTATTTTGTAAAAAGCCGCTATTTAGTTAGCTACTTGAATAGCTATCCATCTCTTGACAAATTTTCTTATCTTCCACCGATTATTATGATCAATTACGCATGTTATCTAATGTACTACTTAATAAGAAGTAGTTTAGTAAAACATTGACCCAACACAGAAGTATGCAATACAACATTTACTAAATTACTCAATGAATACAATATTATTGTCTGTGAACGAATATTTGTCCAATTCAACTGATGAGGATTTATTAAAACTTGTTTTCAATTTATTTTCACAATTAAATATCAACATTCAAAGTTCACGTTATGCATTGGTCATAACATTCTAACAAGTGTGGAAAATACAACGATTTACAAAAAAAGTTTTGGAAATCAATAGTCGTGCACTTTACGTTCCTTGCTCAATTCATAGTCTAAATTTGGTTGTCAATGATACAGCAAATATAACGCATGAAACTGTAAATTTATTTAATACTAGCTTGCCAGGCAGCCGTGGTTCTGCCCTTTTCGACGACCCTTTGCCATGTCCCATTAAATATCCTTAAATACGCAAAGAAATTGTGGTTAACTCATGGGCAAAAAACTATCCTATCTCTCAAGTTGGACATAACTGCACACGGTGTGCAAATTTTATCAACGTGACTCGTAATTTATATATATATATATATATATATATATATATATATATATATATATATATATATATATATATATATATATGTGTGGGATATTTCAAGAATTTGAGACGAAACACTCACTTTTATACTGCTTCTTTTATTTTCATTAAGTCACAAAAAACATATTACATCTTACTATCTTGATTACATTGACATTTTTTTAAAGTGACATCTTACAATTTTATTTTCAGTTCAATAATCCAAGGAGGTCAATATTCTACAACAAAGAATAAAAACAAACTACTCATTGCTAAATTATCCCACACGGCCGTCCTGATCATTCATCTGACCCAGATGAATCGTCTTCCGGCGAAATCCACGGCTTCATGAGATCAGCTGAGGTGGTTGTATTAATCGGGCCTTCGCTGATACCAATCTTCTTTACAACATAACGATCGTTTGAATTGCATTTAACAACTTCATAGGGTCCTAAGTACTTAGGACATAATTTACTTCCTTGTGAGAACTGTGTCTTTTTTTATGGCTACCAAATCTCCAATATTAAAGGGTATTGCTGCTCTTCGCTTTTTATTATAGCTTTTTATGTTTTCTTCTTGTACTTTCTGTATAGATTCTTTGGCCTTCTTTCTAAGTTCTTCTCTTTTCTCGTTAAAATTCTGTATGCTTTCTTCTTCTATTAATTTCTGAAGTTCATCATCTTTATCTCTCATTTTAGTGCCAAAAAGCAGTTCAAATGGTGTCATTCTTATACTTCTTTGGTATGTTCCATTCAAACATCGTTGTACTTTGGACACACGGCGATACCATTTAGTCGGGTCATCAGCACTTAGTTTGCTCAACACGGCTATGATAATCTGATGGATGCGCTCAACTTGACCGTTTCCTCTGGGTTGTCCGGTGGTAATTGTATAGTGCGTTATATTCTCACTCTTACAATACTCCTGGAAGTCTCTTGAAGTAAAAGCAGCGTTTCGATCAGTAAAAATTCTTTCAGGTGCTCCAAAGGTTTGTTTTTGTAGTCTTAGTTTCTCTAAAGTCTCTTTCGTGGTTAAAGTCTTAACAGGGTAAATCCATGTAAATTTCGTATAAGCATCCACGACGGTAAGGATGTATTTGCAACTCTTGTGAGTCGAAGTCATTGGACCTAGATGATCCACATGGTATGTCGATAGTGGGACATTACCTTTGTCTATCGGGTGTAGGAATCCTTCTCTTTTACCTCTTTTGTGCGACATGAGAATGCATTCAATACAATTACTTATGACTTTTTTATTTTTTCAGTTAAATTTTCAATGAAATATTCCCTATTAATCAGTTCTTCAGTTTTTAAGATTCCAAAATGTCCTTTTTCGTGATTTTTCCTGATTATCTCATACTGCGTTTTCTTAGGCACAACAATCAATTTACTGCCATCTTTCTCTTTATATAGTATTTCGTTCTGTATGATATAATCCTTGTATTTTTCTGTTTCTAAAATTCTTTTAATCAGTCTCACATAGTCGTCTTCATTCTGTGCTTTCTTTAAACGAGCTGTAGTTTCAGTAAGTATCATACAGATAGGATATCTGCTCAGTGCGTCGGCGTGTCTCATTCGTGTTCCTGGTCTGTGTTCGATCTTGTAGTCGTATTCTTCTAGAAGCAGGGCCCAACGAGCGACTCTAGGTGGTAAGTCCTTTTTTTGTAGTGTCATAGTAAGAGCAGAGCAATCTGTAACTATTTTAAATTTTATCCCAAGAAGGTAAACTCGGAACTTCTTTATGGCAGCAACAATAGCTAAAATTTCTAAGTAATAACTATGGTATTTTCTTTCAGCTGGAGTTGTTTTTTTACTCTTCTTTAGGGCTTCTTTGTAGAAGAACAGCTCCATAACCGTCAGTACTTGCGTCGGTGTGTAATTCTGTCTCTAAATCTGGATTGAATATTCGGAGAACTGGTGAGTTACACAATATTTGTTTCAATTCTATAAAAGCTTTCTCACACCTTTCATCAAAATTGAATACAGCATCTTTCTTTAACAAATCCGTCATCGGTTTTGCAATCAGGGAATAGTTTTTTATAAACTTTCTGAAATACTCTGTCAGTACAAGGAATGACTGCACAGTTTTTATATTGTTTGGTTTCTTGAAATTCGCTACAGCTTTAATCTTTTCTGGAGACGGTCTTACTTCGTTGTCACAAATAATATATCCAAGATATTGAATTTCCTTCTTTAAAAAAATGGCATTTCTTCCAATTAAACTCTAGACCGAATTCTTCGCTTCTTTTAAATACTTTCTCTAGCTTACTTATTCCTTCTTCTTCTGTTATCGAGGGTATAATTAAATCATCAAGGTACACTAGCAGTGTCCCATCGGTAATTAGATAGCTGAAGATATCGTTAATAAATCTTTGAAACACAGATGGCGCTGTACATAATCCATAAGGCATTCTTTGAAGTTCGTACTGGCCTTGGGGTATTACGAATGAGGTGTACTTTTGACTATCTTTGTGTACTTTCACATGTAAAAAGCCATTCTTCAGATCAAGGGACGTGAACATTTTGGCCTCCTTCAACTTGTCTATCTGGTCTTCTATTATAGGTAGGGGAAATCTTTCTTTAATTACCTTTTTATTTAATCGTCGATAATCTATACACATTCTACGTGACCCATCTTTTTTATCAGCCAGAACTACAGGACAGGCGAAATCAGATTTGCTAGGTTTGATTATTCCTTTGTCTAACCATTCTTTTACTTGCATATTCACCGCATTCATTTCTAAGGGTGACAAACGTCGGGGATTCTGAAAAACTGGTTCTTCATTGGTAAGTATTATTTTCAATTCAACGTTACTTTCTTTCTTCTTTTCACTAGGTCTGTACTCTTCACACATCTTACGAATCTTTTCCGCGTATTTAGAATCTCCTATATCATATTCTTGTTCATTATCCTTTTCCTCCATTAGAAGTGTAAGATGCATAATCTTTTGTATAAAGACACCTTCAGGAGTGAAACACACTTCGAAATCTTTAAGGATAGGATTTCCAATCAGTAAAGTTACCGGTATCTCGTTGTCTTTTACAACATGAAACTTGACATCTGTGTAGTAATTGTCAATTTGAACATTGGCTGTAAACATTCCTTCAGTAAGAATTTGTTTTTCGGCTATTCCTGTTATACACGTTGATTCTGTTTTATAATCTTTAATTCCCTCTTTAACCTTCTCGAATTCTGATTTTGTTATGAGGTTAATATCACTTCCAGTATCTATTAAGGTAACAAATTCTTTACCATTAATCTTTATCTTTTTGTAGGGTACTTTCTCTTCTTCACTTTTATTTCTAATTTTCAGCGTCTTCTTAGGTTTGCTTGTACATTCAGTTGATTTGTGACCAAATTCATTGCATTTAAAGCATTTGACTCCCTTTGGACAGGTGAGCGATTGATGATCCAGTTCGCCACAGTTGTAACATCTTTTTTACATGAGTCATCTTACGGGTTGAATGATGCCCATGTGATTGGCCAGACTGTGCCGATTTGTTAGGCACCTTCGTTCTAAAAGCACTGTAGATTTCTAACTTCCTGCGAAAATCCTTTATGTCTGTAGCGCCATATAAAATAACTTTATTGGTCTCTAGATCACGAATACCATCAATGACATACTCAATCAGCGCAGCGTCTTCAACCTTGCCATGAAGTGCTAATTCTTTCATAGACAGGAAATATTGTTGGTAAGTTTCATCGTTCTTCATCTTACGCGATGCAAGTTTCTTATGTATGATTGCGCTATTAATCTTGGGGCCAAATTCTTCCTTAAGTGACTTTTTCAAACTCGCGTAGTCCTTTACTCTTCCCAAGGATCGTAAAAATAGCTTGGCAGTACCGTCTAAAAGTCTCTTTGCATAGACCAGCTTCTCGACTTTAGTCCACTTCATAATTTCGGCAGTATCTTCAAATTCGTCAATAAATGTCTCAATAGGATAGGTGTCATCTCCGGTAAAAATGTTCATTGACTTCTCCAAGTCTTTAAATGAAATCTGTATATCTAACTCCTGCCCTTCATCTTCACTTTCTTTTACATCTTTCTTCGGCGGCATTGTGTTTGTCAAACTACTATTAGTCTTTCTTTTTTCTAGTCGTGCAAAATGACAGCTTATTTGAACTCATTAAGTTTTCAGTCCTTAAAATAAATTTTCATATCCAAATTCCAAAACGTTGTAAAAAATCTTCGAATCTTTAGTCTTCGTCTCGCCTCAAATTTTGGGCGATCCCGGACGAGCCCCCAAAGTTGTGGGATATTTCATGAATTTGAGACGAAACACTCACTTTTATACTGCTTCTTTTATTTTCATTAAGTCACAAAAACATATTACATCTTACTATCTTGATTACAATGACATTTTTTTAAAGTGACATCTTACAATTTTATTTTCAGTTCAATAATCCAAGGAGGTCAATATTCTATAACAAACAATAAAAACAAACTACTCATTGCTAAATTATCCCACATATATATATTATATAATTCATGAAATTTACGTTTTCTTTTCATCTTCTATAAAGATTTAAATGCAATGCGATGGTCTAGCATAACTGATGTAGTCAAAACATTACGGTACCATCTTGAAAAAATATTTGATGCTTTGCTGGAATTATCTGATAATAATTCGTGGGAATTGGATTGTACATCACACAAAGTGCCTTCTCTTTCGCTGATCATTCAAAATTAAAGATTTGTTTGCTTAAAAACAATTTGGTTTGATATTTTGAACGAAATGCATGCTTTATTCAAAAGGATGCGTATCCCCTCAGTAAACATCAAAATCTGTGTAAATTTGTTGCAAAAATGATAATTAAGTCCACTGAATATGGCACAGATTAGCACTTTGAGAAAATATCACAAGATGCAAGTAATGGGGCTTAGGTTTTTAAAGTAGAAACAAATTTCCAACCAATAAACACGATTCATAATAGAAAAAGACTCTCTCACTTTAATTTCAACATGAACACCGTGATGAAGTGTTACTAGAACCCCTAGATAGATCAAATGCTAAGCTCTTTAAAGGACAGACTTGTGGAGCTAAAATGTTTGCTAGCATATTCGGCTTTTTAAGCTATAATTTATTTAATTACAGCAATGACTTAATTATACATTGTAAAATTTTAATCCAAAGCTTAAAAATGAGTTTTCTGGTGAAACTGACAATGACGGTATTTATTTATTGAATGAAATCAGAGCTGTAAAGCTGCGTTATCCAGAAAACCATTCTAATTATCCTCATACTTTGTTAATTTTAACATTTTCAAACACGACAATAGCGCTAATAATATTACGTACATTACCAGTTTCAGTTGCATTCAGTGAAAGGTTCTTTTTAAAATTATATGAACTAATTAAGGTCAATGTTCAATATTCAATGTATTCATTGAACATGAAATGTTGGATAGCTTTAATACGAAAAACTTGATAGTAGATTTTGCTAACATAAAGGTAAGAAAATTTCAATTTCTGTAGTATAATATTTGAGTACTGACATAATTTCGTTTTATGCAAAAATAATAAATATTAATATAATACACACTTTTAAGTGTTAAAATTGCTTTGAATTTGTGGTGCAATTTAATTAAAGCCCGACAACGACGTTTCTGTTACTTCTTGTTGTTAGCTTCTGTGGTCAGAATTATATATATTTTATTTATTTATTTATTTAAGCTTTATTTGCATACATAAAAGAAATGTACAAAAAGGCGGACTTAATGCCTGAAGGCATTCTCTACCAGTCTACCTTTGGTTTGTGCAGAGAATCTAGTGATGGGTGCAAAACTCATAATTAAAAAAAATTAAAGGTTTAAGGAAAAAATACAAAATTATAATATAATGATAATAAACAATACACATACATATACATTTACATTACTACTTACATGCATACAATATTATTTTATATATATACACAAATACCCACAATAAATACATACACAATAAATAAATATGATATTTTTATACTATACATACTTGAGAATATAACAGTTTCTGAAGTTTTTTAAATTTTTTATTATAATCCGAAACTACTACTGCTTCTTTAAGTAATATTCCCAGAGTAAACGTTTAAAGATAGGTTTAGTTTTTGCTTCTTTTATATTTCTAGGTAACATGTTCCAGAGTCTTACTGCATTTGAAGTGAAAGAATTGTAAGAGAAGCCCGTGCGACAGAAAGGAACATGAAGAGTTAGATTTTCCGCGGAACGAAGACATCGGTTGTGAGAATCGCCCTGATACTGAAATTTGCATTTCAGATATGCAGGGACAAACGGATCGTGTAAAATAGAGAATAGCATAGAAAGGATTCTAAAAGATCTACGAAGTGGAAGAGGCAGCCATTTGAGCTGAGAACGGAATGAAGAGACGTGATCGAATTTACGTAAGCCAAAGATAAAGCGAATACAATTATTGAGAAGACGATCCAGTTTGTTAAGAAGTTCTTGAGAGGCATCAGCATAGCATACATCTGCATAATCTAGTATTGGTAATACGAGCGTTTGAACCAACATTACCTTTGTTCTCACTGGAAGAAAATTCTTGAGTCGATACAGACAACGCAAGGTATTGATAACTTTTTTGCTTACTTCCGTGACTTGCGGCCGCCAACTCAGACTGCTGTCAATGATAAGTCCTAGATTTTTCACAGTAGCTGAATAAGGTATGACAGCATTATTAAAATTTACAGGTGGCAGTGAATTAAAATCCAATGTAGATAAGCGACGGCTACTTCCAACTATAATTGCCTGGCACTTGGTAGGATTAACAGTAATACCGAATTTGCTAGACCAATCAGAGATACGAGTGAGGTCAGAGTTTAGCTCAGTGATCGCATCTTCGATATCGTTAACATCAGACTGAGCATATATTTGTAAGTCATCGGCATAGAGATGGTACGTGCAGCGAATGTGAGATGTAATGAGATTTATAAAAATTGAAAACAAAAGAGGTGAGAGAATTCCGCCTTGAGGAACGCCAGCAACCAGCGTGCACCAGTCCGAAATAACTGGACCCACGCGAACAGCCTGCTGACGTCCCTGAAGATAGGATGCGAACCATTCCCGCGCTGATGAGGAGAAACCAATGTGAGAAAGTATTGTAAGAAGGATGTCATGATCAACAGCATTAAAAGCGTTTGAGAAATCTATTAAAACTAACACAGTTAATTTTGACTCCTCCATACCTATACGTAAATCTTCCGTAACTTTAAGTAGGGCTGTTGTTGTACTATGTCCTGGCCTGAAACCTGATTGATAGCTACTTAAAAAAGTTATTTTTAGAAACGTAGTCAGAAATTTGTCTGTGAGCAACAGCTTCAAGTACTTTTGATAAAAAAAGGAAGAATAGAGATAGGACGAAAGTGAGAAACAGAACTAGGATTATTTATTTTTGGAAGTGGGAGAACAAAAGCATTTCGCCATAGTGAAGGGAAAACCCCAGTATCTAATGAAAAATTTACTATGTGGGTAAGTACTGGTAAGACATAATCGAGGATGAGATTGATCATGATTCTGCTCACATCATCAGAGCCTACTGCGGCGGACTTGATGGAAGAAATTGACTTTTTTTATATCCTCATCAGTAACGGGAGAAAAATTGAAAGAGCTTTTGTAAAATTTTGGAAGAGAATTAACATGGGCAATAGTAGTAGATTTAATTGACGAATGCAGTTGTGGTGCAGTAGAAAAGTATATATTAAGTTGATTAACAGAGAATATTGAAGGATCAAAGTTAGAAGCAGGTTTACCTATCCCGATTGATTTTAAAAATTTCCACGAATCAGCCATAGAAGCGTTAAGGATATTTCGATGAATATAACGGCGTTTAGCGGCCCGCACCATCTGATTACACCGATTCCTAGCGGCTTTGAATCGAGTCCAGTTAACAGTACACCGATTACTCTTATATTTACTAAATTCTCGATCACGCTTTGCCATCGCCCTGCGGATATCCTCAGTAATCCACGGCGCAGGAGATCGTTTCAGTCTGACTTTATGTGGAGGAGCGTGTTTATCAAACAACTTCTGTATATTTGAATTAAAAAGAGCTACTTTTTCGTCAACACTCTCTACGCTGTAAGTATCACTCCAATCTATACTACAAGCATCTTGCTGAAGTTCTTCAACATTAAGTCTCGCTAGATTACGCAGATGCACCATCACATGATTGACCTTAGGACATTTAATCCTATAAGAAATATACAGTAAATCGTGCCGCGAAAACCCAGGGGCGGAGAGTTGACCGGTTATGGTCGACGACATGGTCTTCAGAAGCGACCACTATTAAATCTATTAAAGAATCAGCAGTATCAAGATTGTGGTGTGTGGGGTCGAGAGGAAGAACTGACAAATTAAAGGAGTTCATAACTGTATACAATTCACGTGACCTCGCAGAGTTACAAAGAATATCGGTATTGAAGTCTCCCATTATAATAAAGTGCTGATAATCAGAGCCGATAGAAAAAAGAGCCGATTCAAGGTCACAAAAATAATTAACTCCTGGTGGACAGTAAATTGCACCGAGAACAGTCTTAGTCCCACTGATGGTAATCTCCAAGAACATGTATTCTATTGTACCAGAATAAACAGAAGAAGAAGCACATAATTGTTTATAGGGTATACCATTACGTAAGTACACCGCTACACCCCCACCTCTTTTGCCCGTACGATCATTTCTTAAGAGGACAAAACCAGGTATTCCAAAGGAGGTAGACGGTAAGGTAGATTTTAACCAGCTTTCCGAAACAAGTATCGCAGAAATAGACTGATTATGAAAAGTATCAACAAGTTCATTATAATGTTGCGGAATGCTCCGAGCGTTAATGTAACAAACGTTAAAGTTATTAGTCAAACCATGAAACTTTTGAGTAAGCAGATAACGAAGAGTAGTAGGTTCCGAAAAAGAGTCATTTAGTGAAAAAAAGAAGAATCTGAATCAACAGAGAGAAATAGTTCATTGGTATCAGAATCTGTCATAACATATGATTATACCTATGATATATGTATATATATTATTTATATAAAGTATATATATATATATAGTCTAAAAAAATAGAAAAAAACCCTATTAACTGATATTTGCACTGCAAACAAACGCGCCGGTAAACTGTTTACAAAAAGAAAAATTAAAATATTACACGAAAACAACTAGTAATACTTACTACAAGAAAGTATCTAATTTTAATTATTTACAATTGCAGAGACAACAAAAATCATACGTATTGAAAAAAAGGAAAAAAAAACATATGTTAATCACTACGAGAAGTGGTAATTTAAACGAAAAAAAAAATACTCTAAAGCGTAATTTCACGAAATTTAAGGTTCAGATTAGTCTGTACTATTACTTGTGTCGCAAACCAGCCTAGTAACCGGTTGCGGAGAACAAAAGGATCGAATACAAAAGCGCTCATTGACGTACACAGTACACACAGCAGTAGTAGTAATTAATAAGCCGTCGAAGTGTAAACAAAGTATTACCACTAACCCGAGAATGTTTACTTATTTCTGAATGCTCGTCGGGTTCTTGGCTGCTCGCTACGGGAAACTACACTACTAGTTCCTGCCTTCACTTGCTCCGGCTCCTCGTTGCACCCAGCTTTATGAAGATCGCGCAGTAGTGCATCCAGGTCATTAGCGCTAAAGATGTGACGTCGAGACCCGTCAGGCAGTCTAACGCTTATGTTGCCCTCGAATGACCAGACTTTTTTAATTCCAAAATGCTTACGGGCTTGAAGAAATAAGTCTTGCCTGTATTTTGTAAGGAATTCCGATAATTTAAACGAGGTGCCTTTTAACATTGTTTTTTTTAAACCAAACAGTTGAGCGCAGTGACATATCTGTGAAGCGCATTAATATAGGACGAGTATGGTGTAATTTGACCGGGCCAAGTCTGTATGCTGCTCGAAGACAAGATGGTGCTATATCTTTAAGACCTAGATTTTCGTGAAAAATTTTGATCACGACATCGGATAAATCTTCGCCTGGTTTTTCAGGGACACCGCCCATTAAAAGGAATTTCCTGCGATGCCTTGTTTCTATAATGTCAAGCGAGCGACTGACTTCTGCGATTTGCTGACGAAGAAGGTTAAACATATCCTTGACGTAACTCTGAAAAGTGGTATAGTCCTCGCTGATCCTGTCTACATTGCTACTCTTGGAAGCGCTGGAGTTGAGTTTTGATTCAAAATCTGCCATTTTACGAGTGATGAGCGCTTCCAAAGACTCCTGACTTCTGGAAATATCGGCAATTGTGGACATAGTGACGTATGTAGCAACAAATGTTCGTGTGTAAAAAACTTGGTTCCAGCAGTTTGTGCAGTGCTAAAAACTAGTGCATAAGAAGGTAAACCTTTACGCGTTGATGCTTAATACTGTATTATATAGAAAAATAATAAAAGTATGGTAAATTACTACTTTTTTAAAATAAATACGTTTTACGAAACGAAACACGTCTGCACTTATTTACACCCACCCGCGGAATAGATATATACTTAGATATAAATATGTATCTATTTATAAATAAAGCATTTTTATAAAGTATTTATTTCATTTTCGATATATTTCGATTAAGATAACTAGAATTCGATTGGATACTTGTTTTGTAGTCGTAGAACTAGTCCAACGGGAAAGTTATCGAACCCGTTCCAGTGATTCACCGGTACCAAGCTCAGCGTGTGTACATGGGGCTGTTGTATGTTGGCTGCAGAGGGTCTGCATCGACTTCACTTCTTGACTTCACTCTTCTCACTCCAAGTGGGGAGTAAATCTTAAAATATAGTCAGTAATCATTTTTTAAGGAGTACTATTTTTTTGCCATGTAGGGGCGCCTAAGAATATCCACCACTTCATATCTTCCCGAGGGTGTCGTTGAAGGCAACAGAGGAAAACAGGCAGGAAATAGGCAGCAGCATCTTCCTAATAACAGCAACTCTACAACAAAACGTGGCAAATATGGCAATATGCCCCCCATGAGTAACGAAACAAATAGAAGATCTGCAGACTCCGGCGGCTACGGTGGCGACCATGGTAACGGTGGCAGGGGGTGTTAAAATCTCCAGTGGAAGTTCGTTTGCCACCTGGGTAACCACTGGGGAAAAAGCAAGGGATGGTTGGGGACCATCTCGCAGTGTGAGTGCTCCATGCAGGATGTGCTGTTTATCGAAAGTTCCGTGCGCAGAGCACTCCTCTCCCTGGACATTAACAAGTCGAGTGGGCTTGATGGCGTCCCTCCTATTGTACTGAAGATGTGTGCTCCGGAGCTGGCACCGGTCTTTTTTCTTTTCCGGTACTCTTACTCTCTAGGCGTACTCCCGAAATCATGAAAGACAGCCTTCGAGCACCCGATCCCTGAAAAAGGTAACCGCTCTGATCCATTCAACTATAGGCCTATCACCATCACCTCCTTTTTCTCTAAAAAAATGGAATCTATTATTATCTCATAAATGGGTGAAGGCAGTGGAGTCCAAGGGGAGGCGTTGGCCATTAGTTTGGACATAGCAAATGCCTTCGATCGTGTTTGTCACAAGGCCCTTCTTACGAAGCTTCCTTTCTATGGGCTTCCCGGAAAATTGTGCAATTGGATAATCAGTTTTCTTGCTGATCGGAGCATCAAGGTCGTAGTAGACGGTGCATGCTCCGATTACAAGCCTATTAACGCTGATGTTACACAAGGCTGCGTGCTATCACCAACGCTGTTTCTTCTGCATATAAATGACATGTTGCAAATCGGTAGCATTCATTGTTATGCAGACGAAAGCACTGGTGATGCTTTATACACTGGCCGTACCAATATAACTCGGGAAAACGTCGCCTAGTACCAAGACAAACTTATGTCAGAAGTCGAAACTTTGTTAAATAATTTCTCCGACTAAGAGCGACTAAATCTAGTCCAGTTTAATCCCTAGAAGACACAAGTTTACGCCTTTACCTCTAATAAGAACCCCTTCGTCGTGTCTCTTTAGTTTCAAGGCACTCGCCTTGTTGCCTCAGCCTGTATCGGAATCCTCGGCGTTGATATATCCAGTGACGTGTAGTTTCGTGGTCACTTGGAAGAGAAGGCCAAATTGGCTTCTAAAAAGTTTGGCGTGCTCAGCAGAGCGGGACAGTATTTCATGCCGGATCACCGCCTGAGACTTTACAAAGCGCAGTTTTGGCCGCATATAGAATACCGTTCCCATCTCTGGGCAAGGGCTCCCCAGTGCCAGCTCCTTCCATTTGATCGCATCCAGCGTAGAGCAGTTCCAATCGTTGGCGACCGAGCTCATTCCGATTGGCTTGACTCACTGGCACTGCGAAGAGATGTTGCATCTCTTTGCGTACTTTATCGCAACTACCACGTTTCAGTTTCACCATCGCACATCGCTTTAAAACTCGCGATAACATCCATACCATCTGGATGACTGGCGGTCCATCACTAAGCGATTTAAAAACAGAAGTTTTCTTCCTCGCACAACTTCCTTGTGGAATCAACTACCACCAGAGATTTTTCCGGACCGATACAACTTAGGGACCTTTTAAAGAAAAAAGCCTACTCCTTTTTAAAAGGCCGGCAACGTATCTGCGACCCCCCTGGTGTAGTAGCTATTCGTGCGTGGTGGTAATCACTCACTATCAGGTGACCCGTATGCTCATCTCCTATAAAAACACTCGAAGTTATTGACTAATACGTTTACCTGGGACAAATAGTACGACTAGGTAAGTCCAACTTCGACTGAGAGGTCAATCAGCGGATTCAACTCAGCTAGGCAGCATTCGGGAAATCACGACACATCTTCTCGTCAGGTATACCCCAAAACCTGAAAACTAGATTGTACCAACAGTGCGTGTTTCCAGTGATGACTTACGGATCAGAGATGTGATCCTTCACTGCTGGCTGCATGAAGACACTCAAGGTCGCTCAGCGAGCTATGGAGAGTGCTTTGCTCGGAGTTTCTTTTCGTGATTAACTTACAAATGAGGATATCCGCAGTAGAACCAGAGTGACTGACATAGCCATTACGGATTTAGTCCGTAATGGACGAACGTATTAGTAAGCTGAAGTGGCAACGGGCCGGCCATATAGGTCGAAGAACCCAAAACCGATGGGGAAAAAAGATTCTCGAGTGGCAGCCTCGTACCAGTGGGCGTAGTTTAGACTGCCCCCCTCCCCCCACTGGATGGAGTCGACCTGGTAAGATATGCAGGAAGTCTGAATGTAAGGAAGTGTGGGTGGAGAAACAAGATAATTAGTAAGTTCGAGCTAAGACTGCCGGCTACGCCCTTTTATCAAAAACGGCTTAAGATAGCTGCTTGACGTGATGGTTTCCTCCATTAAAACTTAAATATTATTATAAATATTATTAAAATTTATTTTTTAGTAATTCTGTATTGTATTGACTTTTTTCGTTGATAAGTTATATGGGTGCATTGTGCTTGAAATAAGGAGAATTTATTTATTTTAATGCGCGCAATATACGCACTACGTACTCGTCGTGCCCGTACGGACATTTGTTTGTGTGAAAACTGCAAAGTTCTTTCTTCCTCTTGTCTTTTAAATAATACAGGAAATCCATGACTATAATTCTTTTTAATATTTTAGTGGGACAAATCTATTATTATTGCCCTATACACTCACATCGAGCGTATACAATTTCGCATTGACGCCTCAGGGGATATCGTTGAATGATTGAAATCCTACCTGTCATGGGAAAGTGACAAACTCTTGACGAAATTTTTTTAAGTATTGACCTTTTTGTGGATATGAAATATTTAAGCATGTTGATATTTAAAAAATAAGGATTAAAATAAACTAAAGAATAGAAAATTTATCGTCACTGCATTATTCATAGATAATACTGTAGAAAACTATACTTATACTGATATATACTCGTATGTGAACACTTGGATATAGATCTCGTTGATATTCAAAGATTGACACAAAAGTTGTGAATACCAGCCGGCCACTAACCTAAGAGATGCAGGAAGTCGTTGGTTCAGGTGGGTCAGGCTCGTACTTTGTGGTATTCCTTGGGAGAGACCAATAGACCAATGTTCTGCAGTGGATCTGTAATGATGATTACGAAAATGTATTTCAGTAAATTTGCAACACAGTAAAATTGTTTTGAAGAGAATTTAAAAACAAGTAAATAAAATACTCAATATCTGTGAAGCTAAGACTCGCTAAGTGGTTTTCGATATGCAGCTCCCAATCGTAAAATGTTTGCGCTTCGAATGAACTGTTTTTTGTTGCAATTTATTTACAAATTTGAAAAATATGCTATTTGAACTGGGTACTATACCATCATTCGAAGACAATTTCTTTAAAATTTCATTATTATTAGGATTTGCAGAAAATGCGTAGTTAACACAATCATCAATGTGTGAAAAAATAATTAACAAACTTAATTATAGTCCACCTTATTGTGAGTGACTGCTGCAGCCGATGGACATCTGCAACCGTCTTAAAAAAGAAGGCTACCATGTGTTTATAGCTCCGAGGACCAGGATAGATTGTCTTATAGAGGTATTGGCCCCTAGCCAAACATACTTCTGGTTAGAAAAAGATTCCATTTGGCAAGTAAATAAAAAAAATAAAGTGAAAAATACACACTGATCACAACAATGATGATGATGGAATGGATGGATGGAAGTCTGCAGTTTGTGATCATAACCTAGGCGGTCCCAACCATTACATCAGATTTGATAGACCACAAATCCTCGCGAAAGAACATCGATTCCCACCAAGGATGATACGTGAGGCTATTGAAATTAAAAAAAAACATCCTAATTTCAATAGAGAAGAAGGCTGGGTACTACCACCTGCTTAGGACCCTGTAATTATTAAAATTAAAACTAAACCCAAGCATACTACTGCAAGACTTCAAGACACAGTAAGTTTATTCTGCGTAGGTCGGACCATAAATAATAATTAAAAAGCTGAAGGTACTCCAGGTTAACATTGACATCGAACATCAGTCACCTCAGTCCCCCGTGACCAGGTTTATATAATGTACTCTTTGCCCGTGACTATAAGTGCTGGAAAGCACCCGAAACGTCGGAAATTAAAAATCATTTAAAATTAAATGCGGTTTAATCCCTAAAAATAGTTTTAATTAAAGTGAAAAGTTCACTTTCTCGACAGATATCTTGTTCAAATTCATACCAACCAACTGACATCCAAGTGAAATATTTTCAATTAACTTTTTTTTTAAATAATAATCGCAATAATTAATCTTATAACTACGTCAGAACTATTAATTTAAATCTCCTCTTGTTATTGTGGTGCACTTTTTTAATCATATTAATATAATTTGAAGCTGGTGGAAGTGAATTAAATTCAGTGAATCGCGATTTCTTAATTTTGTGACAATTATAGAGCACTACAACTTCGCATTGCGTTCAATGTGTGTAAAAGTACTTTGTCGTGTAGTTTTAATTCGAAAACATTTCGAAATTTTGCAGAAAATGGTCAGTTATCTGTTTTATTTTTTGTCAAAAAAATTTAAAAATCTAAAATCAAATGTTGTGATAACAAAACATTATGACGTCTTTAACTAGTATTCTCCTACAAACTGTATTAAATGCTCCGTTTTGATAACATCTATCAAATAATAATAGTGCAACTAGATTATACACATATTTTCTAAACTCGAGTTTTGTCAGCCATAAGTTAAATTAATACGACAGAATACACACGTCACAGAATTGAATAACAAAAAAATGAAGTACCAGCTTAAAGAAAAACTAAAAATTTAAATTATCACACAATCCCCCGTCAGCAGCAGCTGTTGTGGGTAGTCTTAAAGTATTATATATTAGAAAACCGCCTTTATTAATAAAACAGTTGTCATCTGAACTCTGTCGTTTCATTGTCACAACATGGTGGCAGCGGTTAAAATACCTAAATAGTTTTGGATTTTACGTTTGAATAACGTTAATTTGTATTCTAAATTAAGTGTAAAGGATGGAGCATGCAAGACCGCCAACCGAATTGAGTTTAGATGGCAGCCCCGTCGGCCGGGCTGACGCATGGAAGCGGTGGAAGGCACAATTCAATCTTTTTCTTAAAGCATCGGGGGTGCACAAAGAAGAGGGAAGCATACAGGCGAGTTTGCTCATTAATCTGATTGGATCAGATGGATTTGATGTTTATGAGACTTTTACATTCGATTCAGAAGAGCAGCGTGAGGACATCGAAATATTGATGAAAAAATTTGACGAGTATTTCGGTGTTCAATCTAATATAACATTACTGAGATATAATTTTTTTTCGAGGTATCAAGAAACTGGAGAATCTATTGATCAATATGTAACAGCGTTAAAGTTACTCAGTAAAAACTGTGAATTTAAAAATTTAGAGCAAGAGTTGATTCGCGACCGTATTGTGTGCGGCATAAGGAGCACAATTGTAAGGGACCGGTTGTTACGGACAGATGAATTGACTCTGGAGAAAGCAATTAAAATATGTCAAGCTGATGAAATGTCAACAGACAGCAAGCGTGTGATGGAAACAGGTAGCTTCGGCAGTGCGGCGAGCTGCGGGTCCGTGCGCGTTGAGGCGCTGGCGATGCGCGGCGGCGAGCGGCGCGGTGGCGGACGCAGCGGCGGGCGCGGCGGCCGGCGCGGCGCGCGAGTTGCGCACGGCGGGACCGCGACGTCGCCTTGTCCGCGTTGTGGTGCTCAGTGTACTGATGTAGGTTCATGTCCAGCTATTTCGGTGAAATGCTATGTGTGCGGTAACTACGGCCATTACGCTAGGATGTGCAAATGTAAAAATAGTGTTAAAAAAAATGTATGAAATAGAAGTGAATACAGAAAAATCTGATAATGATGATTGTGAGTCGTTTTATGTATCTGTGTTAATGGATAAAACGCAGAACAAAATCGGCGGCGATGACTGGTACGAGGTATTAAGAGGTGAGTGTGGCTTTGAACGTTTTAAGCTGGATACCGGTGCCGACATTAATGTGTTATGTTATAAGAGATTTTTAACGCTGGGGTTTGACACGGAAATGATATGCAATAATAACAAAATGAAATTACAGTCGTTTAGCGGGGATTTTATTCCGATAAGAGGAGTTTGTCATCTTAAATGGTGGCATAAAAGTAAAATGTATGTTTTAAAATTTGCAATAGCAAATATTAATTGTGAAAGTGTGCTGGGTCGACAAGCGTGTTCGGAACTAGGGTTAATTCAACGGGTTTACGGCATTAATTTGGTAGAAAATTCGGATCTTTTTGAAGGCTTAGGATGCTTACCTGGTGAGTACCATATAGTTATTGATAAATCAGTTAAACCTGTAGTTTGTGCTCCGCGAAAAGTACCTTTAGGATTACGTGATAAATTATTAGAAGAATTAAACAGGATGACTGACTTAGGAGTCATTAGAAAGGTCACTCACCCAACACAATGGGTTAATTCAATAGTAATTGCAGCAAAAAAGAACGGAACATTACGAATTTGCTTAGACCCGAGACCTCTTAATAATGCTATACAGCGTGCACATTTCCAACTGCCAACCATCAAGGAACTTGCCACTAAAATTCACGGAGCTAGTTTTTTTTCAGTATTAGACGCAAATTCAGGTTTTTGGGCAATAAAACTTGATGATCAGAGTTCAGACTTATGCACCTTTAGTACACCGTTTGGGCGCTATCAGTATTTAAGATTACCTTATGGGTTAAACTGCGCTTCAGAGGTGTTTCATGCTAAGATTAAGCAATTAATAGAGGATTTAGATGGAGTAGATTCTTTTATAGACGATATAATATGCTGGGGACGAAATAAAGACGAACATGATAGGCGTTTAAATGCATTATTAAATAGGGCTCGTGAAATTAATTTAAAATTTAATAAAGATAAATGTCGTATATGCGTTGAGGAAGTGACTTACTTGGGTCATATATTTAACAAAAACGGGATGAAACCAGATTTAGAAAAAGTAAAAGCAATAAAAAATATGCCAACTCCAAAAGAACGAAAATCATTAGAACGATTTTTAGGAGCCGTAAATTATTTATCTAAGTTTATACCTAAGTATTCTGAGCGTATTTATCCGCTTACTCGATTATTGAAAAAGGACACAGAATGGTGTTGGGAGAGTGAACAACAGAATGCGTTTGATTTATTAAAAGATTTAATAAGCAAATCACCCGTGTTGGCTTTATATGACGTATCGCAACCGGCTGTAGTTTCGGTGGACGCGAGCAGTGTAGCGCTAGGAGCCGTGCTGTTGCAGGGCGGCCGACCTATTGAATATACTTCACGTACACTCACCGACACACAGACACGATATGCGCAGATAGAAAAAGAAATGCTAGCTATTCTCTTTGCGTGTGAAAAGTTCCACCAATATATTTTCGGTAAAAGTGATGTTTTAATTGAAACAGATCATAAACCGTTAGAAAGCATTTTTAAAAAGCCCTTAGATTCGATACCAGCACGCTTACAGCGAATGATTTTACGATTACAATGTTATGATTTGATAGTTACATATAAGCCTGGAAAATATATGTACTTGGCCGATACATTATCACGTGCTCCTATTCCGGAACTATATAATGATAAAGTGAGTGATAATGTATTATGTCAAGTACATATGGTAGTTTCTAACATGCCCGTTTCACATAAAAAATTAAGTGTAATTAAAAATGAGACCTTGAAAGATAATAACTTAAAACTTTTAATGAGATATATAAATCAGGGTTGGCCGGAATATAAACGAGATATTGAAGATAATTTAAAATATTATTGGTCTATGAGAGGAGATTTATTTTGTGTAGATGGCGTTATATTTAAAAACAAACAACTATTAATTCCCAGTTCCTTAAGAACCGAAATGTTAAAAATTATACATGATGGACATTTAGGGATAGACCGCTGTAAAAGGCGCGCACGTGAAGTGCTATTCTGGCCAGGGATTTCTTATGATATAGAGAGATATGTAAATAGGTGTGTAGTGTGTCGAGAGAATTCAAATAACTCGAGTAAGGAACCGATGATTGCTGTTTCTATTCCAAATTTACCATGGAGTAAAATCGGGACGGACATATTTCAGTATGGTAAAAAATCATATCTGATTATTGTGGACTATTATTCATGTTTTACGGAAGTAGCAGTGTTACATGAAACTACTTCTAAAAGCGTCATAAACGTACTGAGAGAAAATTTTGCTAGATATGGGATACCAGACATTGCAATAAGCGATAATGGTCCACAATTTTCAAGTAGGGAATTTAAAAACTTTGCGGTGGAGTGGGGATTTGAACA
The DNA here is from genome assembly GCA_907164705.1 of Parnassius apollo. Lineage (NCBI taxonomy): Eukaryota > Metazoa > Arthropoda > Insecta > Lepidoptera > Papilionidae > Parnassius > Parnassius apollo. The sequence goes on along the minus strand of CAJQZP010001616.1, from coordinate 545,094 downwards.
CATAACGTCATCACCCAATTACGCACAATCAAATGGTAAGAGTGAAAGAGCCGTGCAAACAATAAAAAAGATATTAAAAAAATCCATAGATAGTGGAAGTGACTTTTATTTAAATTTGCTAAGTTATCGAAATACGCCTCGCGATAATTTGAATTCTCCCGCACAGCTGCTGATGGGTCGTAGGTTAAAATGCAGGCTACCAGTGCACCCAGACCTTTTAAAAATAGGACATGTAAATAATGAGAGTCAACACAAAGTTATGCTAGATAAACAAAATAAATACAAAATGTATTATGATTTACGTGCCAAGCCTTTACCTGTATTGGATGTCGGCGATAAGGTGACTATGATAGAAAAAAATAATTCTAAAATTCCAGGTCATATCATTGCAAAAGCGGCGACTCCCCGCTCATATTTTATTAAAACTAAAAGAGGAATGGTGTATCGCCGCAATCGCAGACATCTAATAAAAGATAAAACACAAGATAATAGAACGCCTGCACAAATATTACATGAGAATAAAGAACATAATTCAATGACGACAAAAACTACTTTTATGAGTAGTGAAAATGAGGAATATTCTTCGAACGATGAATATGAACCGACAATGTTAAATATTGAAGTTAATGAAAATTATTCTCCGCCTCTCACTCGAAGTAAAGTAAATAAAAACAAAAAATAACCGGTTTAATTAATCCTTTGTAATCACAAAAAAAAAAAAAAAAGAGTTAAGGTTATGGTAAAAAAAAAATGTACTAAAGTAAGTTTTTTATTCATGTCTTTCTTGGTAAGATTATTTAAAAATAAATCACTTTTGTTAAAAACTTATTCTTTAAGGGGAAGGTGTTGTGGGTAGTCTTAAAATATTATATATTAGAAAACCGCCTTTATTAATAAAACAGTTGTCATCTGAACTCTGTCGTTTCATTGTCACAACAGCAGCGACGAGCAGTCACGGATACAGTTCCATTAGGAACTTTAACGCGCGTGTACCCCACCGACCGATAGTCTCTACAGCAAATGGAATATATGTGCAGTCAGCTTTCAGATTCATATTTGCGCCACTTACTTTATTCATCTGCCCCTAATGCCACTCCGGCTCTTAACGAAGTACCCTTGAGATAAGAGGCCACCATGGTGTAGAATAGTAGGCGTTAGATATTTAGGAACAACAATCAGTTAAAAACTTTAAGTAAATCCAAATATTTGCATGCCTAATGCGCTCCTGTTATACGTATATTTTTTTAATGTTTTAAGTATACACAAGCTTTTTCAAATAACCTTATGAATATTACTTCTAATTTTCCGATAATTTTATGTTTTTTGTATGATAATTTTATTTTTAGGTATTTGTACTCAGGCATTATCGTAAAAACTAGTATTTTTACCTGACTCGTTAATAAAAAAAAATCTCATCAACTTTGTTTCATTTTCAAAAAGATTTTCGTCAAATTATAACCAGTATTTCAATTTAGCATTTATCAAAGTACACCTTCAAGTCAAGCAAGCAACCAAGCAGTAAAAGTACGTTTATTTAAAAATCATACGTACTTTTAACGAAACTATATATTGTGATAAAAATTGGTGATCATAATAATATCACAAGGTTATAAGTATCATGAAATATGTATAAAACTCACTTACGAGCTTACGACATTTGTTTGGGTGAAAACTGCAAAGTTCTTTCTTCCTCTTGTCTTGTAAATAATACAGGAAATCCATCACTATAATTCTTTTTAATATTTTAGTGGGACAAATCTATCATTATTGCCCTATACACTCACGTTGAGCGTATACAATTTCGCATTGACGCCTCAGGGGATATCGTTGAATGATTGAAATCCTACCTGTCATGGGAAAGTGACAAACTCTTGACGAATTTTTTTTAAGTATTGACCTTTTTGTGGATATGAAATATTTAAGCATGTTGATATTTAAAATAAACAAACAAATAAAAAAGTTATCGTCACTGAATTATTCATAGATTCGTAGAAAACTATAGTTATACTGATATATACTCGTATGTGAACACTTGGATATAGATCTCGTTGATATTCAAAGATTGACATAAAAGTTGTGAATACCAGCCGGCCACTAACCTAAGAGATGCAGGAAGTCGATGGTTCAGGTGGGTAAGGCTCGTACATTGTGGTATTCCTTGCGGGAGACCGAGCCAGCAGTGAATCAAAATGTATCTGTATTTAGTGAAATATATTTTTACAAGGCAGCTCAAGCACCGAAAATTTTAGATTTTCTCATCATCATCATTACGACCCTTCAAAAGTCTACTGCTGAACATAGGCCTTCCCCAAGGAATGCCACAAATGCCACAAAAACGGATTTTCTCAGCCAAAAATAAATTATTATAAGTAAACAAACTAAGCACTCAACACATATTTTAAAATACGCGAGCAACTCTGGTTCTTTCAGTGTCAGGGTGGTCGTTTCTTATTTTCAAGACAATCGATAATTGCTGTAGCCAAAATACAGACACAGCGTGGTCCGTCGACGTGATGATAATTTACACATACTAACTTAAGATATGATTTTTAAATAAATATTTATATCTCGTTATTAGTCTTCGTCATATTCGTTGTAAGAAGGATTTTCCTTAGTTGTAAAGCTTGGCAGACGGGTTATCGATTGCACTACCGGACGTCTGCATCAGAAATTATTTGATTCCTCCCTCTCCATTCAATGATTCTGGTCTCCGCTACTTTATTGTCGAAACACCATGCATTCAAACCAAACGGTTTGCTTCGTCGTTCAAAATGCGTACATCAAAGTATTTCGTCGCTCAAAACGCGTACATCAAAGTATTTTGTCGTTCAAAATGCGTACATCAAAATATTTAGTGAATAAAGTGCAAGATAATAGTGTAAGTCCACTTACTGTCGGGTGAGATAGTAGTCAAGCGCTGGATTATAATAATAAAAAAATACAATTATTTCTATGTTATTAACTTACTTTTCTACCTAATGATTTCTTATATTTACGCGAACATTGCACATGATTAAAACTACTTTTACGGATTTTATCGCGTTTATTTTTTCTTACTTTTTATTTTTATTTTTAATTCCCGACGTTTCGGGCGCTTTCCAGCACCCATGGTCACGGGGGACTGAGATGACTGACGTCCCGATGTCATTGTTAAACCCGGAGTACCTTCAGCTTTTTTAATTATTGTTTATGGTCCGATCTATGCAAAATGAACTGACTATGTCCTGAGGTCTTGCAGTGGTATGCTTGGGTTTAGTTTTAATTTTATTGATTATAGGATCCCAAGCAGGTGGTAGTACCCAGCCTCCTTCTCTATTGAAATTAGGATGTTTTTTAATTTCAATAGCCTCACGTATCATCCTTGGTAGGAATCGGTGTTCTTTCGCGAGGATTTGTGGTCTATCAAATCTGATGTAATGGTTGGGGCCGTCTAGGATATGATCACAAACTGCAGACTTTTCTACCTTTTAAAACGGGATATATTATCATTTACTTTTAGTCGACATATATATATATAATATATATATATATATATATATATATATATATATATATATATATATATATATATATATATATATAACATTATTAAATTTATAATCACAATAAATCGATTTGAAAATTAAATTGTACACCTGAAATAATCCATGTAATTTAAAAATAATTCAACTGTTCTGTTACTTTGTATATCACTGTAATATTTTTTAAGGTGAATTATTTTTAAATTACATGGATTATTTCAGGTAGGTATCAGGATATCATCAGGAGAAATAGGCTAAGCTTTATCATCATAAACAGCTGGCAAAAGTCCACTTCTGAAACTTTCACGGTTTAGGGTACGAGTTTGCTTTATCGCGCACTTGGCAGACGATTTGAAGATTGTAGTTCCAGACCAGTTTTTCTAATTACAACCAGAAAATTAAAACTTGCGCTACTAACTGCCCTACCAAGCGTGACTATGGCAGATAACCGTACCTATATGACAATCTAAGGGAGAGTTCTATTTTCAGTAGTGAATTCTTGACAGGTTATAATAGTAATGGTGACTCAATTGACCAACAAATTATTCCCTTTACTGTTATGGTATATGAGTCCTATTTAAAAAGCCTAGGCCTCCTTAATTTAAGAATTACGCTATCACAAAAAGATATGGCCGTAATGCTAGATTTCTTAATCTGCTATCCTAACCAGTTCAAGACCGTTAATACCATAGTGGTGGGGTCATCAGTAGAGAGGAATGTCAGCACTTAAAGGTTCTGTTCTTGATATACTCTCACTACCCTCTTAGTGAGAGTATAACACGCGGCTGAAATTTGATTGTCAGCGGAGACATAGGCTGAATTAGATTCAACATAGCTGTGGTCAGAAAGGCTTGGGCTGCTAGTATTTTCTGTCGTCGTTCACAAAACTAAATCAGAGGGTCCGTTGCGTGGGTTTAATTAGAGGTCGCCGCGGAATGGCGCCTTGGGCTCAGGTACGAATTACCTGTAAATGAGAAAGGGAGGAGTTGACTTTTCGCAAAGAGGGACCGCCATAAGGTGGCAGCAGCGGTAGGGGCTACGAATGTGTGCCAAAACGTTCCTACGATACTGCCAACATGCTGCAAAGGTGGAACACCAGCCGGTGCGAGTCCGACATAACCCGTCTTTGTCTCCACTGGGCGGGTATTCGTAGGTGTTACCCCATGTAAAGAAAGTCATAAATGGTTTACTCCATATTCATAATATTACATTAGTAGCAGCCTATAAAAACTAATAAAAAGTTTCATTTCTACGATTAAACAACTGCGAAACAATATTATTTTTCAACTTTTGGGTAAATATCAATCCGTTCACGTTTGCGTTTGTTTATACAACAAACTATGTATGTATACGCCAACGTTTACGCGCTTAATAATTCATTGCGTCAAACTTTCGAATGAATTCAAATAGTTTCTTATATTTGCACGGTGTGGTTCTATGATTGTATAATATGTAGGTTGAGGTAACTAGTTAACAATTTAGATATGTACACTGACGTACTCCTTGAATAGATACACAAACAATAGTAGCAATTATTTATCGCGTACTATACATTAATAGTCGAACTCAAATTCAATCGACCTACTCACAGAAATAGCTTACATTTATAATTCACCAGCGATCAGCCAATCTTTGCGTAGGTATTGAAAATTATATTATTAAAGTCTTGAGTTATACAATTCACTGAAATACAAATGACAAGGCGTTGAGGTTGATTTTAGGGAAGAACTTATCGATAATAAGTTTACATCACAAACTATTACCTCTACATTAATAATATCTCATGTATTGTGGAGCCATTGTACAAACACAAATTGCACAATAACGTACATCCAGACCCAAAACAGCGACTTTTGTTTCTTCACCGAACTCAAAGCGGCCCTCAGTGTAGCAACTACTTTCTACCTCAATGCGCTACGGAGCCTTCAATAGCCTGCCTTCTTTTTATTAAATAAGGGTAGCAAATGAGCACACAGTCCACCGGATGGTAAGTATATTTGACAAAAATCAAAAAAGGATGTGTTGTCACCCCTGAGGGTTAGAATGGAATGCCTTTTTCCCAGCAAAAAGGATCCTCTCCACAATCACCATACGATACACATTATTAAGCTGCTACTTTACACTTTGGCGGTCTTTCATCTCAAGCGTACCTCATTTAGAGCCGGAGCGGCATCAGAGGCAGCTGAATTAATTAAGTATCGCAAAAATGAATCTCCGAGAGATGAGTACACATTTTTGTTATTTTTTTGTAAAGACTAACGGTCAATGGGTACCACGTGGCTCGTGCTTCATAAAATTCGAGCTTAAAAATACATGTATAATATAATCTACTTCCACCGCCGATAGTTGCCAGAGAATCGGGTGCCAAAACGAAGTCTATTAATGCAATTCGTAGAATAATATTGGTTATAAGCGTCGTAATGTTTTGTAATCAATTATTTGGTTGTATAGTTATAGTGTTTTAACAAAAAATACAGACAACTGACCATGTTCTAGAACATTTGAGAGAAGGGAATTAAAATTAAATGACAAAGTTCTATTGCACATTGCACGCAAAACGGAGATGTATTGCTCTATTGTCACCAAATCAAAAAATCGCGATCCATTCAACTTAAATTACTTCCACAAGCTTAATATTGCACTTAAGAGTATACAATAATTTTTTCTTGAGATTTCAGTGAATACTTTTTGACTTAGTTATAATAATAATTTATATCGATTATTATTTAAAAAGGTGAATTGAAAATAATTTACTTCGACGTCAGTTGGTCGGTATAGATGGAAACAAGAGATCTTTCGAAAAACTGAACATATCACTTTGGTTTTTTTAATTTAAATTTACCAGCAATATGGAATCTTTTTCTAACCAGAAGTCTGTTTAAGTATATATAGTCCTCGGAGGTATAAAGACATTGTAGCCTTCATTTTTAAAGATGTTTGGAGATGTCCTTGAGCTGCAGCGTTCTCTAATTATAAGATGACTGTAATTACGTTTGTTAATTATATTTTTACACATTGATCGTGTTAATTACAATTCTTCGCGATTGGTTACAATACAATTTACTAACTATCAACATTTCCGAAACTAGCTACATAATATTTAAAGCAAAAAATAAACCTATACCTAATTTCTCACCTCTTAAAATAAACAATACACCATTGCAAGAAGAAACTAATGAAAAATATCTTGGCCTTCATTTGGATACCTATTTAACATGAAAAGTTCACATTAAATATTTAATAACCAACTTAATATCACTTCACGCCCTACTTCGGATTAATTTTCGATACATACCACAGAAACTACGTTTCACAATATATAATGCCCTAGTTAAACCACATCTGTTATATCTCATCGAGGTCTGGGGAAGCGCTGCCAGTACTAGATTAAACAAATTACAAATCCTACAAAATAAAAACATAAAAATGCTATTCAACTACAATTTCAGAACGTCAACTTCAAAAATTTTCCGAGACGAATCTGATGAATATCAAACAATTATACATTTACAGCACATGTATCTTTATTCGCAAATCCATGAACAAGAAGGTCCGCACGGATCTGCAATTCACCAAGCGAAAAAAAGTTGGGCGCATCTGCACTCGACGCACAAGCTTCATTGTTTTGCCTAAAACTCGAACAAAGTACGGCTAGACCTTAATTACATGCGAAGGTTCGTGCCTTTTTAATAAGATACCCTCGGAAATAAAAAAATGTAGACTCGTTCAATGTATTCAAAAAGCGAATAGCAAATCTTATAACCACAAACATATCTATCTGAGTGCGTTGGACTGGTTTGTTCCTGGTCTTAATATTGTGGTGCTAAGGTGATAGTACATATATACTAGAATTTAACTTTTCTTTTATTTGTATAGATTTTTCCCGTCAATAGCATATTTTGATGTTATTTATTTTTCAACAACATAGGTACGACAATGAATTTTGTTATTTAGATTTACTTTTATTTATGTTCTCATGTAAGTGGTGTATAAAATGTCTTTATGAGAATAAATGTCTTTAAACATAAACTACCCAATTTTTGCAATCTTCTGATGATGATGAACTTTTAATATTTTTTTTAAAAATGCCTTCAGATGGTGTGGCAGTTCAAATCAAAATTGCAGATTTTTCAAATGTGTACAGAAAAGGCAACAAATAAAAGTTTATCGAAGTGCAAATATTTTTAGATATTGAAATTGCATATCGGAAAATGCTTAATTTTCACGTATATTAAATGTTTTATTTACTTTTTTCAAAATTTTCTACAAAAGAATTTTATTGTGCTGCAAGTTTACTCAAATACATTATCATAATCATCATCATTACAGATTCACTGCCGAACATTGGTCTATTGATTTCCCCCAATAAATGCCACAAATTACGATCCTGATCCACCTGAACAATCGACTTTCTGCTTGTCTTAGGTTAGAAGCCGGCTAATATTCACAACTCTTGTGTCTATATTTGAATATCAGCGAAATCTATGTCCAAGTGTCCACATACGAATATATATGCTGTAAGTTTAGTTTACTTTAGTATTATTCATGTGTAATGCAGTGGCGATAAACTTTATTATTCGTAAGTTTATTTTAATCTTTTTTTAATATCTACATGCTTAAATATTTTGTATCCATAAAAAAGGCAATATTTTAAGTAATATTCGTCAATCATTCAACAAAATCCCCTGAGGCGTCATTCCAACCTCGTCTAAGCACCACGTGAGTGTATAGGCCAATAATAATAGATGTTGGATACATCTACATCTACATACTAAAATATTTAGATTTAGAGGAGTTATAATGATGGACTATTTCACTTTTCTGATATTTTAAAATAAAATCTGACGGCGTATCATCGTAAATAGTGCTTTTCTGTATTTATAGAATCCTACACTGGATAAAACCATTTTAACGGATTTTATAGTTCCAATTTTTAAACTCCTTTTAATCCACGAAATTTAGTTTTACAGCTCCACGATTTCCCTGTGACTTTCAACTATCATAGGAAGAAACGAGTTATTCTATCTTAGTCTTCAATTTCAAAGTCAAATTTTTAAACTCATTTTAATCCACGAAATTTAGTTTTACAGCTCCACGATTTCCCTGTGACTTTCAACTATCATAGGAAGAAACGAGTTATTCTATCTTAGTCTTCAGGGGTGACAAAGGAACGCTTTTCGAGTTACAGCCTCGTACCGATGAGAAAAGTATAGGATGGCTCCTACTAAATGAAATCACGACCTGGTAATTCACGAAGGAAGTCGATGCGTGCTGGTGGTTCAGGGACGTATCTGTGGCATTCCAAAGGGAGGCAAATTTTCAAATGATTTCAAATGAGTTTCTCTAATCCAAAAAGAAAGCTTTTTGGATTCGAGAAAAGATGTAATCATGATGATGATAATACCACAGTTTGGTTCTGAGGCCTGTTCCGTTAGTTAGCATGGTGAACTGGAAGCCGGCGAAGTTAATTTGAGTTAAAAGCATTTTTTATTATTTTATATTTTATGAACATCCAAATCAGCACACTCCAAAGAATGCCACAAAGGACGGTCCTTAGCCACCTGCATCCATCGACTTCTTGTATGTCTTACCAGGTCGTTACTCCATCTAGTGTGGGGCCGCCCTACACTACGCCTTCCAGTACGAGCCTGTCACTTGAGTACCTTTCTTCCCCATCGGTTAGAGAATGCCTTTTGTACTCCGATGATCAAGTCATGTTTACGTAGTCGGCAGCCGAGTAACAAATGATGGTTACCTTAATGAACAGGTCATTAAAAGAAAGGGAATTAAAAATGAACGCAGTAAGACGAAAACTATGGTTTTTGAAAGAGAAGACAGTAAAACGATACGTGAAAAAAGAATAGAAGGGTAGTTGTTCTAGCAAGTAGATGAGTTTGTGTGTTTTGGATTTTTATTTAGCAGGAATGATATGATGAGTGAACGCAGAAAATAGAGTAAATAGGGCCCTTCACCCTATTGTGGAAAGAATGAGACAAAAAAGGCACGTATGGAAATTCACTATACTGTGTTAGTCTGTACTTTAATGTATGGTAGTGAAAGTTGGGTATGGCAAAAGAAGCACGAGAGTAGAATTAATTATGCTCAAAATGATTTATGATGATTAAGGAGTATGTATGTATTCAATAAAAAGTCAAGCCTTTGCTTAACAAAGTATCGGATTGGGGGCGACTAAATCCAGTCCAGTTTAATCCACAGAAGACACAGGTTTACACGTTTAATGCTTAAAAAAACCCTTTGTCATGTCTCCTCAGTATCAAGGCACTCCCCTGGTTGCCTCAGTCAGTAATTGGAATCCTTGATGTCACATATCGAACGATCTATGACGTCGGGAATTCGGCGTCTTTTAGAAAACTACAAATTCAACAAATATCATAAAACTTATTTACGTATATACTAAGGCTACTGTACAAGTAAATTACGTTAGCTGCGGCCGGAGGTTCGAAAAAAAAACCAAATTTACTTATAAAATATATTTAAAATAAAATTACAAATTATGTTACTATAGCTAATTAATCTAACAGAATGAATGTGGTGTAACTGAGTACGTGATATTTTATACATCCGGCACGTGGCTTGAATTGCTGCGCCTGCATTCCTATCGGTTTACATAGCAACTGTTCTAGGTAGATAGTCAACGATCGTCATATCATAGGTATATGTAACTCCTCCTCCCTCAGAACTATTCGAGTATGTTCAGGGAAAATGTTGACGGAATTTCGGAGTTTCCATGATCTTCTGAATTAGATGTTGGTGATTGCGCTGCTTTGCTCGTTTCCTTTCTGCTTCTTGATATGTAGCGACGGGTGGCCAATACAAATATAAGGATACCTCCACTCGATAATATGATATAAAAGGGAATTGTCGTATGGTATAGTTTGTCAAATCAAAAAATCAATCAATCAAATTGAAAAAATCAAATTTCAGCCGCATGTTATACTCTTACTAAGAGGGTAGTGGAGTATATCAAGAACAGAAACTTTAAGTGCTGACATTCCTCTCTACTGATGACCCCACCACTATCGTATTAACGGACTTGAACTGGTTAGGACAGCAGATTAAGAAATCTAGCATTACGGCCATATCTTGTTGTGATAGCGTAATTCTTAAATTAAGGAGGCCTAGGCTTTTTAAATAGGACTCACATACCATAACAGTAAAGGGAATAATTTGTTGGTCAATTGAGTCACCATTACTATTATAACCTGTCAAGAATTCACTACTGAAAATAGAACTCTCCCTTAGATTGTCATATAGGTACGGTTATCTGCCATAGTCACGCTTGGTAGGGCAGTTAGTAGCGCAAGTTTTAATTTTCTGGTTGTAATTAGAAAAACTGGTCTGGAACTACAATCTTCAAATCGTCTGCCAAGTGCGCTATAAAGCAAACTCGTAGCCTAAACCGTGAAAGTTTCAGAAGTGGACTTTTGCCAGCTGTTTATGATGATAAAGCTTAGCCTATTTCTCCTGATGATATCCTGATACCTACCTGTGAAATAATCCATGTAATTTAAAAATAATTCACCTTTAAAAATATTACAGTGATATACAAAGTAACAGAACAGTTGAATTATTTTTAAATTACATGGATTATTTCAGGTGTACAATTTAATTTTCAAGTCGATTTATTGTGATTATAAATTTAATAATATGGTTATATATATTTATATTATATTTTTCCTGCTTTTAAAATATATTCTTCCTTCAATCAAACTATTTATATACCCATCTCTACAGAACTGTGGAACCTTTAAAAATATTACAGTGATATACAAAGTAACAGAACAGTTGAATTATTTTTAAATTACATGGATTATTTCAGGTGTACAATTTAATTTTCAAGTCGATTTATTGTGTTATATATATATATATATATATATATATATTTAATAATGTTATATATATATATATATATATATATACATACATACATATATATATTTCTTGCTTTTAAAATATATTCTTCCTTCAATCAAACTATTACTATTATTATACACACCTCTACAGAATTGTGATAAGAAGTAGCCAATATTTTGAGATTGATATTAACTAGGAAACGGATCTTTGCTATCGGAGTTACCTTGGTAGCGACGTGTCGCTTCCAATCATACGTAGCTTTCCCTTGGGACAATAAATTACTGTACACGTACGTGAGTGGATATACTTGGTATATTTAGTGATTTCTTCCATAATAACCTTGTACTTATAATGAAACAAATAAGGACATTGGCAGCAGATTTTCCAAATAACGGCTAAAAAAACTGCCGTTGCCAACCGACTTGCAGACCATGGCAACTTTGCATATATAACATCATCCTTAATCTATTGGGGAGGCCTATTTTCAGCAGTGGATTTTAATAGGCTGTAACGGTAAGGGTAAGATAAAGAAATATTATTTTTGTAGATGTATTTTCTTATAGTATATTGTATAAGGCAGGTGGCTCAGGACCGTGCTTTGTGGCATACCTTGGGGGGGCCTATGTACAGCAGTGGATTTGTGAATGGCTGTAATGATGATGATGATGATTGTGTTTAAGCACTAACCTGTGAAAGGTAAAAAGTAAGTGTGACGAGTGTGCACACAGTCCACATGACGCTGGGTTTACTTTTTTATCCCTGAGGACTCAGATGAAAATCTCGTTTTATGGAAGAAATCAAAATATATCATAAGAAACTTCTTTAACAATTATATAAACAAAAAATTTTAACAATAAACGTTAAACTTTGTACTTTTAATCATTTATTTCTAATCGAAATCTAATATTTGTATTTGAAGACATTTTTTTTTTCAAATAATATGCAGTCATTAACTAAAAATAGAAATAATTAATTAATAGCATGAAATGATAATCTCCTATAGAACGGATTGCGGGGATACTCTTGCAATATTTATATAGGCTAAAACTAAGAAATCTTTTTGGATATATATATATATATATATATATATATATATATATATATATATATATATATATATATATATATATATATATATATATATATATATACAGGGTGTCCGGTAATGAATGGATAACCTTGAAATGTCTTATAGAACAACTTATGGTCGTCCTGAATAAAATACGAAAAATAATATATCACAAGTAGTACCTTTGATATATTTTTTTAAAAGAAAAGTCGATACTTTTCTATCTTATTTTACTGTCTTGAACACTATAACCAAAAATGAATGATTTCTATTGGTTTTTTATTATATTATTATTATACATTAACTGTGCTTATAGGTAAAATGTAAACAATATGAATAGCTTTTGCAGTTTTTATTTAAAAAAATTCGCAAATCAATTTATTTCTGAAAAACATGCAAAAAATATTATTTAAGCGAAGATCAAACCTCTTGGGTATGAAAAAAATGTATGAATGTATGGGTGACCAATAATTTTACAATAATATCGGTTTCATGTAGATTTTATAATGGTATAATTCATAAATGTATCTTCCATAAATAGTGACTTATTGCCATTAATGTAGAAAAGGAGAAAATTTGACTAAGTAACAAAATTTGTAATATGGGAACATTTTTTAAATTGAATTGTCTCTGATCATTGGGAATTAATAAAAACACATCAGGAGTTGATCATACATGAAAACAGCTATTTTTAAACAAATTGAAACCAAATTAAGTATTAGAAATTAACTTATTTAAATGTAATAAAATAACCAATTTAAATCTTGAAATGGTTACTTTACTAGCGTGAAATGGGTCGTGTGACCTTCATATTTGCTACCTGCTGCCTTTTGTGTTAGGCAAAGAGAGGTCTGAATTGGGTAAGTGGGAGAGAGAAGAGCTAAATGTAAAAGAGAACTTAGTGCGTCACTCGACTTGCTCGACTTCGCATGTATTTATTTTGTCTTCTTTGCAATTATTTAAATCAGTGTTAAAACGACCACTTGGCTATTTTACCGGACTATTTGTTTTTCTTATTGATTTGGACTTGTTTTGCGTTTGGTGATATTTTCGACGATTTGGCTTGTTTCTGGACTAAACTGGACTTTTGTGTACCTATCAAAATGCCACGTCATCAGTACACGGCACAAGAATATGCAAACATGCATTTTATTTATGGAGAATGCAGAGGCAACGCAAATGCAGCCGCAGTTCTTTATAGGGAGAGGTACCCTAATGCTCGCCACCCAGACTGGCGTGTATTTATAAGAGTCCACGGTTGTTACTCTGAAGGAAGAATGCCGGGTAGTGGTGTCGGTGGTGCTAGCGCTGGAAGAATCGCTCGTCCTGATGTAGAAGACGTGGTGCTTGAGGATATTGAAAACGATCCTTCAACCTCTACGCGAGCAATAGCTCGACGCACAGGTATTGGAAAATCGACCGTACACGATATTTTAAAGAAAAACGAATTCCACCCTTACCACGTTACACGCGTGCAAACTCTCCAACCAAGAGATTATCTCTCAAGAGTGCGTTTTTGCCGGCAAATGCTGGCAAAGATGGAAGAAGACCCGCAATTTTTTAATAAAATTTTATGGAGCGATGAGTCAACGCTTAAAAGAGACGGTTACTTAAATTTACGCAATTTACATAGTTGGGAACTAGAAAATCCCCATCTTATGCGTGAAGACAGGTCACAATACCAATTTAAAATAAATTATTGGACCGGAATATTAAATGGTATGATAATTGGCCCATTTGAATTACCGGGGGAATTTAACGGGGCAAAGTTATTTGGAGTTTCTTCAAAATGATCTCTCCAATTTATTACAAGAGGTTCCCGAGGAGCTGAGGAAATCGTATTGGCTGCAAAATGACGGTTGTCCTGCGCATTATGCTGTTCCGGTTCGTGCATATTTAAATAGCAGATACCCAAATAGATGGATCGGACGTCTAGGGCCAATTTTGTGGCCTCCACGTTCACCGGATCCATTGGATTTTTTTTACTGGGGCTGTCTGAAAGAGGAAGTATACTGTAAGCCCGTGCGGTCTTTGAACGAACTACGCAGTCGTGTCAGAAAGGCCGCATAAAAATATGCGAGCGACGGTACACTAGACTGCTCAGAAGATCATTTATCCGAAGATGTAGGGCATGCATAAGAGTGTCAGGCAAACAATTTGAACATTTGTTGTAAATTAACGAAAAATAAAATATTTTAATTTTAAATGTTGTTTTTTATTAATCCCCAATGATCAGACACAGTTCAATTTAATAAATGTTCCCATATTACAAATTTTGTTACTTAGTCAAATTTTCTCCTTTTCTACATTAATGGCAATAAGTCACTATTTATGGAAGATACATTTATGAATTATACCATTATAAAATCTACATGAAACCGATATTATTGTAAAATTATTGGTCACCCATACATTCATACATTTTTTTCATACCCAAGAGGTTTGAACTTCGCTTAAATAATATTTTTTGCATGTTTTTCAGAAATAAATTGATTTGCGAATTTTTTAAATAAAAACTGCAAAAGCTATTTATATTGTTTACATTTTACCTATAAGCACAGTTAGTGTATAATAATAATATAACAAAAAACCAATAGAAATCATTCATTTTTGGTCATAGTGTTCAAGACAGTAAAATAAGATAGAAAAGAATCGACTTTTCTTTAAAAAAATATATCAAAGGTACTACTTGTGATATATTAATTTTCGTATTTTTTTCAGGACGGCCATAAGTTGTACTATAAGATATTTCAAGGTTATCCATTCATTACCGGACACCCGATATATATACACATACAACTACAAAAAGCAATCCCTAAAATTAAAGGGCGATTATCGGATACAAAATTAATGAAAAAGCTGTTTAAGAAATTTTGTTTAAAAATCCTATAATGTAATAGATTATACATTGAGATTTTATACAAGAAAATCATTTTTCAACGTGGCTACCCGTATATTAAAATTATAGCACGAATGGATTGGCTCGACAAACCCTAATCCTTAGAGTTGACTACACATCAGCATTTTGATTCTTAATCGAGGTTAGACGTAGACGTCTATATGCTACATCATTTACTTACCATCAAGTGGACTATCTGCTCGTTTATCAACCTTATTGTATAAAAAAGCAAATTACTAAGGGCTATGTAGTGCAGTGACAGAATATATTTTCTAAAAGGACCGCCTTTATTTCGCAGTAGAAAGCAATTCTCTTGTTCCGGATCTGAATGTTTGTCCTTGTGCAATTTATGTTTTTAAATTATCTCCATGATGCAGGAGAAAATCTTGGTGTAGAAGTAACGGTTTCTTAAGCAAATCTAATATTAAAGATTCCTTCCCTAACAATTAACCTCACCGTCTCGTCATTCGTATTTCATACTGCAAACGGAAGTAGCGTATAATTATGTCGAACCACTATATTACCAGCCGGAAATAGGTGCTGCAGTCACGATGCAGTCTTAGCGTGGCCCTTCTACTTATTTATAAATGATATAGAGGAGTTGATCTTAATCAAGAATTTCTATCTTCCTCTACGCCTTCATCAGACAATTTATGGGGATGAGTACACAGTCTACTTGATGGTAATTTGATGATGTAACTCATAAACATCTAAGTCTATCCTCGATCAAGAATCAAAATGGAGATGCGTTGTTTCCCCTGAGGACTAATTAGAATGCCTCGTTTTCTGTAACAAGGGTCTCCGGTTCTATACACTTACCATATTAAAGACGGTAACATTGAGCTGCTATTTTACGCCGGTATTATGTGGGAACGTGGTCTTTCTACTCCAACTTCTAACTCATTCGTGTTACAACCATAATGTGTTTGCAGCATCGCTGTTTGTTGACGAGCATAAGAAACTATTCGGCTTTATTCGATAGTTTGACACAATAATTTATTGATCGCGTAAACGGCGACGTATATAATTTTTTCTTATAATTTATTAACTTTTATAGGTTGTTACTTATGTAGTATTATGACGGTGGGTAAACCATTTATGCATTTTTAAGGACGGGTTATGTCAGACTCACGCCGAAATAGCCCCATGGATTTCCACCTTCGCCGTATATTAGCAGGGTCACGGCAACGTTTTCACACTCTTTTGTGACCTCACGAGCTCCAGCCGTATCTTGGTGCCCCTCTTTGTGTAAGAGAGTGTATTCCTTCTCTTTTAGTTCCTAGGTAAGGCGCACGAGATCACAATTTACCATTCCTCCGCTACCTCTAACATCACACGCGTAACAGACCCTCAGTGATTTCGATACGAGAAGCCCATAGTACCAGGAAATACTAGCACTCGAAAACTCCAGCCTTTCTAACGCGAGCTGTGGAATCAGTTTAATGCTCTACCGCCAACGAAATTTCGACCGCGAAAGGTAATTAGAACAGCTCCTCTAAGTCCACCGGTGGCCCCACCGCCACCGCATCAACGGTTCGGGCCCGCCAGAGTCGCAAATGGCGAGCAGTACATTGCCGTTATAACACTACTCTTACCCTGCGACTTCACCCTGGCTGCAGCGGTAGTTGGACTAAAATAGAATATGTTTCTACTATATATTGACTACGCAAACATGACTTGATCATCGGAGTACAAAAAGCATTCTCTAACCAATGGGGAAGAAAGGTTCTCGAGTGGCAGGCTCGTACTGGCAGGCGCATTGTGTGGCGGCCCCACACCTATGTTCATAAAATATAAAATAATGAAAAAATGCTTTTAACCCAAATTAACTTCGCCGGCTTCCAGTTCACGATGCTAACTAACGAACCAGGCCTCAGAAGCAAACTGTGGTATTATCATCGTCATGATTACATCTTTTCTCGAGTCTAAAAAGAAAGTCATTCAAAAATTTGCCTCCCTTAAATCCGTTAAATTGATTTTATCCAATGTAGGATTCCATAAATACAGGAAAGCATTACTTACGCATACGCAGTCAGATTTTATTTTAAAATATAAGGAAAGTGAAATAGTCCATCATTATAACTCCTTTCAATATTTTAGTGGGATACATCTATTATTATTGGCCTATACACTCACGTGGTGCGTATACGAGGTTGGATTGACGCCTCAGGGGATTTTTTTGAATGATTGGAATCCGACCTGTCGCGCGAAAAGTGATATACGGGTCTCTTGACGAATATTACTTAAATATATTTTGCCTTTTTTTATGGATACGAAATATTTAAGCACGTGGATATTAAAAAAAGATTAAAAAACACTTACGAATAATAAAGTTTATCGTCACTGCATTACACATAGATAATACTGAAGTAAACTAAACTTCATCATCATCATCATCATTACAGCCCTTCATAAGTCCACTGCTGAACATAGGCCTCCCCCAAGTAATGCTACAAAGCACGGTCCTGAGCCACCTGCATCCATAGACTTCCTGCATATCTTACCAGGTCGTCACTCCATCTAGTGGAGGGCTACCCTACACTACGCCTACCGGTACGAGGCTGCCACTCGAGAACATTTCTTCCCTATCGGTTATCGGTTCTTTGAGCTATATGGCCGGCCCATTGCCACTTCAGCTTACTAATCCGTTGGGCTATGTCGGTCACTCTGGTTTTACTGCGGATGTCCTCATTTCTGAGTCTATCACGCAGAGAAACTCCGAGCATAGCCGTCTCCATAGCTCTCTGAGCGATCTTGAGCGTCCTCATACGGCCAGCAGTGAAGGACCACGTCTCAGATCCGAAAGTCATCACTGGCAACATGCACTGGTTGTACAATCTAGTTTTTAGAGATTGAGGTATACCTGACGAGAAGATATGTCGTAATTTCCCGAACGCTGCCCAGCCGAGTTGAATCCGTCGATTAACCTTTCGGTCGAAGTTGGACTTACCTAGTCGGACTATTTGGCCTAGGTAAACGGACTCGTCAACAACTTCGAGCATAGTGCCCCCAACAACTACCGGCACGGGTGTGACATGGACATTAAACATAATCTTTGTTTTGTCCATGTTCATCTTAAGACCTATCCGTTGGGAGGCACTATTGAGGTCATTGAGCATAGTGCTTAAGTCCTCCAGTGATTCTGCCATAAGGACTATATCGTCGGCAAATCGAAGGTGAGTGATGTACTCGCCATTGATGTTAATACCGTATCCTTTCCATTCCAGTAGCTTGAAAACGTCTTCCAATGCAGCGGTGAAGAGTTTCGGGGATATAACATCACCCTGTCTTACACCTCTCTGCAGTTGGATAGGTTTCGCGCTCTGGTTCTGTACTCGGATAGCCATCGTATCCCTACTGTACAAACACTTCAGCACTTCGATATACCGACAGTCAACTTGGCACCTCTGAAGAGACTGTAGCACCGCCCAAATTTCGACGGAATCAACTGCTTTCTCATAGTCCACATACGCCAGGCAAAGTGGCAGATTGTACTCTTCAGTCTTCTGTACAATCTGCAGCAGGGTATGTATGTGGTCTATGGTACTGAAGCCTTTTCAGAAACCGACTTGTTCGGGAGGATGGAAGTCGTCGAGTCTGCGTGCGAGACGATTCGTAATGACTCGAAAACAGCACGTAGACGCGGCTCAGAAGGGAAATCGGTCTGTAGTTCTTCAAGAGAGCGTTGTCGCCTTTCTTAAAGAACAAGACCACCGCACTTCTGCTCCACGCCTCGGGAGTAGTGCCACCATGGAGGACGGAATTGAAGAGCTTCTGAAGGACTTCAAGTACCTATGTTCCACCCAATTTCAGAAGCTCCGCTGTAATTCCATCCTTGCCTGGGGCCCTGCCGTTTTTAAGGTGCTGGAGAGCCATTCTAATCTCGCTTAGACTGACGTCCGGGATATCATCGGAATAGTGTCGGATAAGACTTGCTCTTGGATCGTTACTCACACTTGCGTGTGGCTCCAACGATGATGTGTACAGCTGCTCATAGAACCTCTCAATCTCACTCAAAATCTCAGGTGTCCCGGAAACGATGCTCCCACACTCAGTCTTCAGCTTTGACAGTTGGCACTTACTGGCAGACAGATCTCTGGCAAAGACTTTGGAGCCCTGGTTCCGCTCGATCGCTTCTTTAATACAGCAGTATTAAAGTTGCGTAAGTCTCGCCGCATGCATTTGGAGATCTGTCGTTCTCCTATTATTATCTTTATTTTCGGGATTCTGGATAGAGCACGAGGGGAGACGGGGCGTTGACTTAATTAGGCGAGACCTCTCCAACTTAACGTTTAGGTTTAGTGTGCCTCTAACCATTCGGTAATCGCTGCCAGTTTTCACCCTTGCGATCACTGATACATCACTAAACAGTTGGCGTCTGGTCGTCATAATGAAGTCAATCTCATTTTTTGTCGAACCGTCGGGGCGCGACCAGGTCCACTTCCTGTGGGGCCGCTTCTGGAAGAAAGAGTTCATCATAAAGAGTCCCTCTTTCTCCATAAAGTCGGCCAGCTGCTGGCCTCTTCGATTCCATTGCCCTACTCCAAATTTCCCTAACTTCAGCTTACCATTTTCTCTTGTGCCTAGTTTTGCGTTGAAGTTTCCCATCAACACCGTGTAGTGGGTTTTGGAGGAATGCATGGCTTTGGAAATATCCTCATACATTTCCTCCACCTCCTCATCGGGATGTGCCGAGGTTGGTGCTTAAACCTGTATGACCTTCAGCGAATACCGTGTGGTGATTCTGAGTATCAGGTACGCGACCCTCGTCGACACACTCCCAATCTTTACAACGTTGTTGCCGAAAGACTTGTGGACGATAAATCCGACACCTTCTTGGGACAGATGGTCGCCCTCCCGATGATAGAATAAGTTGCCGGCTTCGAGAATCACTGTGTCCTCCCCCTCCGTTTTTTTTGTCGTACAGTTGCTGTTATCAGGAAGATGCTGCTGCTAAACTTACAGCATATATATTCGTATGTGGACACTTGGACATAGATTTCGCTGATATTCAAAGATAGACACACGAGTTGTGAATATCAGCCGGCCTGTTAGAGGCTTAGGTTAGCTAAAAGAAGCAGGAAGTTGATTGTTGAGGTCGGTCAGGATCGTAATACGTGGCATTTCTTGGGGGAAACCAGTAGACCAACGTTTGGCAGAGAATCTGCAATGATGATGATTATGATAATGTATTTGAGTAAACTTGCAACACAATAACATTGTTTCGTAGAACATTTAAAAAAAAAAAGTAAATAAAGTATTTAGTATCTATACGTAAAAATAAGGCTAAGTAATTCTCGTTATGCAATTTCCAAATCCTAAAATATTTGCACCTCGATTGGACTGTTTTTTGTTGCCTTTTCTATACAAATATGAGAAATCTGCAATTTTCGTTTGAACTACCATACCATATAAAGGCAATTTAAAAACAAAATTAAAAATCATCATCATCAGAAGTTTGCAGAAATTCGGTAGTTAACAAGATGACTATGGTGATTTATCTCATAAATGTATTGACTCCTACTTAAACAGACTTCTGGTTAGAAAAAGATTCCATATTGCTGGTAAAATTTAAATAAAAAAAAACCAAAGTGATACGTTCAGTTTTTCGAAAGATATCTTGTTCACATCCACACCGACCAACTGACGTCGCAGTAAATTATTTTCAATTCACTTTTTTTTAAATTATTATCGAAATAAAATAATCTTATAACTAAGTCATAAAGTATTCATTGAAATCTCCTCTTGCTTTTGGTGTACTCGTAAGTGCAATATAAAGCTGGTGGAATTAATTTAAGTCGAATGGATCGCGATTTTTTGATTTGGTGACAATAGAGTAATGCATCTCCGTTTCGCGTTCAATGTATGCAATAGTACTTTGTCATTTAATTTTAATTCCCTACTTTCTTAAATGGTGGAGAACATGGTTAGTTGTCTATTTTTTTTTTTGTTAAAACACTATAACTATACAATATAATATTTGATTACAAAACATTATGATGCCTTTAACTAATATTCTCCTACGAATTGCATTAAAACTTCGTTTTGACACCCTATTCTCTGGCATCTGTCGGATAATACTAGTGGAAGTAGATTACACACGAATTTTTAAGGTCGAATTTTATGACTCACGAATCACGTGGACCCCATCGACAGTTAGTCTCTACAACAAATGACAAAAATATGTAGTCATCTCTCGGAGATTCATTTTTGCGATACGAAAGAGGCATTCCATCCTAATCTTAAAAGGGGTGACAACGCATCCGCATTTTGATTTCTATCAAAGATAAATGTAGATGTGCATAGACCAAAGCATCGACTTACCATACGGTGGACCGTGTGCTCGTTTGTTACCCTCATTTAATAAAAAAGGCAGGTTATTGAAGGCTCCGTAGCGCATTGACGTAGAATTAAAATTTTTTTAAAAAGTTGCTACACTGAGGGCCGCCTTGAGTTCGGCGAAGAAACAAAACTAGCTGTTTTGGGTCTGGATGTTCGTTATTGTACAATTTGTGTTTGTACAATGGCTCCACAATGCATAAGATACTTTTAGTGTAGAGATAATAGTTTGTGAAGTAAACTTATTATGAATGACTTCTTCCCGAAAATAAACCTCAACGCCTCGTCATTAGTATTTGAGTGAATTGTATAACTCAAGGCTTTAATAATATAATTTTCAATACGTACGCGAAGATTGGCTGATCGCTGGTGAATAATTCACAAATGTAAGTAATAATTCTCAAATGTAATAATTCTCGAATGTAAGCTATTTCAGTAAGTAAGGTCGATTGAATTTGAGTTTGACTATTGACATATGGTACGCAATAAATAATCTCTACTATTGTTTGTGTATATATTTGAGGAATACGCCAGTATACATATATAAGTTGTTAACTAGTTACATCATCCTACATATTATATAATCATAGGACCACACCGTGCGAATATAAGAAACTATTTGAATTCATTCGAAAGTTCAACGCAATCAATAATAGAGATCGTAAACGGTGGCGTATACATTGGTGTATAAACACACGCAAACGTAAACGGATTGATATTTACCCAAAAGTTGGAAAATAATATTGTTTCGCAGTTGTTTAATCGTAGAAATGAAACTTTTTATTAGTTTTTATAGGCTGCTACTAATGTAATATTATGAAGATGGAGTAAACCATTTATGACTTTCTTTACATGGGGTAATACCTACGAATACCCGCCCAGTGGAGACAAAGACGGGTTATGTCAGACTCGCACCGACTCGTGTTCAGCATGTTGGCAGAATCGTAGAAATGTTTTGGCACACATTCGTAGCCCCATCAGCTGCTGCCACCTTATAGCGGTCCCTCTTTGCGAAAAGTCAACTCCTCCCTTCTCATTTACAGGTAAGGCGGACCTGAACCCAAGGCGCCATTCCGTGGCGACCTCTAATTCAACCCGCGCAACGGACCTTCTGATTTAGTTTTGTGAAGGACGATAGAAAATACTAGCAGCCCTAGCCTTTCTGACCACAGCTATGTTAAATCTAATCTAGCCTATGGCTCTGCTGACAATCAAATTTCAGCCGCATGTTATACTCTCACTAAGAGGGTAGTGAGAGTATAACTAGAGCGGTATCTTTAAGTGCTGACATTCCTCTCTACCGATGGCCCCACCACTATCGTATCAACGGTGCGGACTTGAACTGGTTAGGATAGCAGATTAAAAAATCTAGCATTAGGGCCATCTCTTGTTATGATAACGTAATTCTTAATTTCAGGAGGCCTAGGCTTGTTTAAAATTGGACCCATAGACTGTTTTGCAGTGTAAGGAGTAATTCAATCGTCAATTGTGTCACCATTACTATTATAACCTGTCAAGAATTCACTACTGAAAACAGAACTCTCCCTTAGATTGTCATATAGGTAGGGTTATCTGCCATAGTCCCACGCTCGGTAGGTCAGTTAGTAACGCAAGTTTTAATTTTCTGGTTGTAATTAGAAAAACTAGTCTGGAACTACAATCTTTAAATCGTCTGCCAAGTGCGCGATAAAGCAAACTCGTACCCTAAACCGTGAAAGTTTCAGAAGTAGACTTTGCTAGCTCTTTATGATGATAAAGCTCAGCCTATTTCTCCTGATGATTCCCTGTTAAAAGGTGACACATGTGTCATATTCAATTATACAGTAAATTGTGGGAGAGAGGTACTCTCAAAACTGTGTAATACTCACAATTTTAATAGGGGATACTAGCTTAAATTATTAATACACCTTTTAAAATATTACAGTGATATACAAAGTAACAGATATTTTTGATATGTTGAATTATTTTTAAATTGCATGGATTATTTCAGGTGTACAATTTAATGTAAAGATCGATTTATTGTGATTATAAATTTAATATCATTTAAATAGGTTATATGTAATATACATATACTATATTATATTTTTCCTGCTTTTAAAATATATTCTTCTGTCAATCAAACTATTTAATACCCATCTCTACAGAATTGTGATAAGAAGTAGGCAATATTTTGAGATAGATATTAACTGGGGAATCGGATCTTTGCAATCGGTGTTACCTTGGTAGCGACATGTCGCTACTAAAAAAACTGCCGTTGCCAACAGGATTGCCGACCGTCGCAACTATGCATGGTCTGAAGGAAGTTTCGTAAGAAGCGCTTTGTGCCAATCATCCATCACCAGCCGAGTAACCACGACGGAAAGCGTACTGGCGGTGACTAATCAGCTGGTGGTCCTCAAGGTACCGCATGAGCTGGTTGTTAATAATGGATTCCGTTATTTTACAGAACAAGGAGGTGATGGCGATAGGCATATATTTAGACGGATCATAGCGGTTACCTTTTTTAGGGATCTGGTGCACAAAGGCTGTCTTCCATGATTTGAAAACGCGCTAAAACCGGTGCCAACTTCCGGAGCACACATCTTCAACACAATAGGACGGACGCCATCAGGCCCACTCGATGTCCAGGGAGAGGAGTGCTCTGCGCACCAAGCGTTGGTTAAACAGCACATCCTACATGGGGCACTCACACTGCGATCGGCAGTGTGTTCCCCTCGTCATCTTTTCTCTTGCAGCGTGGTATAATAATAAGTGGTAGTACCCTTCCGGAGTAGTGATATATTCAACTCCGCTACCATGTTTAGGGGGCGGGGCGTTATTGGGCCTCCGGCTACCTGAACCAGAAGAAATGCAGAAGCAAAGCTTCTACTTCACGCTGGTCTCCTGTAAGGCCGTGGTACCACTCATACGGCTCATAGATGCAGGCGTAAAAATAAACTTTAACAAAAAGTAAAAGGTGAGGTATGTTGCATCAGAATGTGAAATTATTTTGTGATTTTTAGTTATTTGAAGTCGGCTTTTAATTTTTGTTTTAAGTCATTTTTAAGTATTTGAGTGGTCTAAAGCATACCACAATTTCAATGTCACCTAAATAGCTACATTGAAAATTTATATTTTGCCACCTTAAGGGATGGAATTTTTTGCCGTATACAAGTATGTAAAGACACACCTGAGACAAACTAATAAAAAAAATTAAATAATCTGATCAAAATTTTCGAAGATATCGTGTAAAATACATGCAACAAACATACAGTCGAATTAAAATTCCCTTCTATTTTTTACAACCGTTCCTTTTAAAACCTATATTATTTCAGAATGAGGTTTATTTAACCTTAGATTTACTGCTGAAGGACACTCTGTAGGTGTCCTCTTTTTATGGTTTTGACAGTCAAATAAAACTTACAATAATAAAATTATCAAAAAGAAATCGAAATATATACATGTAATAGAATCATGTTTCATAACAAAACCAGACAAAAATTGAAAATAGAAATAAATTTACGTATAATTGCATGTTTCTTAACAAAACCAAACAAAAAAATAAAAGCTTACTGATGTTTAAAATGAAATTAGAAATACTTATAACTTAGTATTTTACATAAAATACTCGGAAATAAAAAACTGACTTAAAAAAGGTAATCTCTTGGGAAAGAACAATTCATTATGCAAATTTCTAGACGGCTATAGCGCTAATAAAAGTTTTCAGCACTACTTAAGTTTATTACACATTTTAAATTTAATTAAAATGGATGACGTGATTCTTAAATAAGTCCTGTGTTTGATTAAATTCTATTATTTTGTTTACGAAGCAAGAAAATGAAAGCGAAGATAGACTCTCTAATGATTGACTGTTAAAGTATTAGAGGTAGATATCATCCGCGAAGATTATTGTGTTAAGCTTAAGTACAATGTACGTGTAGTAAGGCCGTTAGAAAAACCACCACCCCATTTCCTACATTGCGGACATAAAATAAGAATCTTCTATAGAAAATCGTAATAAATTACGATACGATATTGTTACGAGCTTGAGGTTCGTGACAATAAAAATTGCCGATAAAATTACCTAAATTAACACTTTAATTTACTTTACACAAATTAAAACTTAAAACACTAATAATTAAACACACTAATTCACTTTATTCCGCTCCGAAGCTTCGCTTGTCTCGCCAAATCCAATACTTCCTCGATCGCATCTTGCAGCGCCTATATATACAAATTAGCAATGAAGCATCCGGAATATTCAAGTAAATGCGCGCAAAGCGACGAGTGTTCGAGTGTAGATTTTCTAGAAACTTAGTTCGTCACGATGGCGCTGTCGATTAAAAAGATTTGTGATGTCATTTTCTGCAAAGCTCCCCTCGCTCTCGTTCCTGATACTAGATGGCGCTAGTGTATCGTCGACTTGAGCGCGTAACAATATGTAACGGTATTACATCTAGTTGACGCCAGATTTTACAGAACACCAGCGAAAATAGCAGCTCGATACTGTTATATTTCGTGTGCTGAGTGTAGAAAACCAGAGACCCTTTTTAATGGAAAGGAGGCATTCCATCTTCATGCTCAGGGGTGACAACGCATTTGAATTTTGATTCTTAATGGAGGAATGAACTTCACGTGCAGTGAAGTTCCTAAAGGAACTGTATCCACGGCTGGTCGTCGCTGCTGGTGATAAGAGGGCTGGTTATTTCCTCACTCAAAGGCTTTAAATAGCTATTCAACGAGGAAACGCAGCCAGCGTTCTTGGCACTATACCACGGGGAGCAGGACTTTTTGACTGTTAAAATGTTTAGTGTTAGTTTTTCAACGTTATTATAGTTTCTTTTTTTATATTGTATATAATTGAATATTAATTGTAAATATTGTAATTTTCATTATATATATATATATATATATATATATATATATATATATATATATATATATATATATATATATATATATATATATATATATCGGCACTACGTACACGGTCACCTTGGCAGCTACATTTCAATATCCAATCATACGTAACTTTCCCCTGGGACAATTAATTAATGTACACATATGTGAGTGGATACGCTTTCCATAACTAGAAATTTATTCCTTAATAGCTTTGTACTTATGATGATCACATATTATTTTTGTAAAAGTATATTGTAATTAATTAAGCACTTGTCTGTATAAAGTAAAGGTCGCTGCATACGTTACGTGTTTTTCCCGAACGGAGCGCGACGTGAAATTTTGAAAATATTTTTCCGTAGAAAATGTATGTGATAATACATACGTTACGGATGCGCGGACGGGACGGGGACGTGGCATGAACGGGACGGAAAAAAATCGTCGGTGCCCTCCTATTCCCCTTTTCTGCCACGTAGGACGTACAGAAAATCTTATTTTACTCTTGACGGTTGTAGCTTCATCATCATCTAAAGCAATAGCAGTTAATGCCAATTCTTAAAATAAAAAATTCATCTTTCACAATATTAGCACGTTACGTTTCACAACATTAGCAAGCACATTTTCGAGTCACTGTCACGGTGCGTATGCATTAAACCCCCGTCCGTGTTGAAATACAACCACTTTCCGTCTCCATCCCGTTCACGTGCTGATTCCGTCCCGTATGCAGCGACCTTATGTGTGAAAATTATGCACCTGTTGGTGGGTAGTGTTATGGCCTACATCTTTGTCCCCGAGGACTTAGTAATTTCGAATTATGGAAGAAATCAAAATATATCGTTAGAAACTCAGTTATTAACATATTACAACAAAGCCAATATATTATAACAACAATAAAAGTTTTTACTTTTAATAGTTTATTTCTAATTGAAACCTAACCTTAATATCGGTGCCAACATTTTTTGTCAAATAATATTCTGTTATTGACTTGAAATAGTAATTAGGGAAAACATAAATTTAACTAGTAGAAAACCGACAGTCTCCTATATAATGGATTGCGTTGATTCGGCTTTTACATTTAGATTTTAGATTTACTCCAAACAGAATTCCTTATCTTAAACTGAGAAGCTTGCTTTGATTAACTCCTTACAATTTTAGGAATTTTAGGAAATTTTGATTCAAAAGCTTACTAAGATATAACTATAGAAACATTGAGATTTCAAAAATGATTATTATTATTTGGTTATAGCAACCAATTAGTATTTGGTTGTAGCACAAATGGTTCGGCTATACAGGGGGAGGACCACGCTCTCACAGGTTTCCAGCTTAAAATATCAGCTCAATGTTGTTATGTTTCGTATGGTGAACGTAGAGAACCGGAGACCCTTTTTATTGATACTTTTACCCAGTTACCATCAGCTAGACTAACTAGTTTGAAAACTATACACTCGAATAACTTGAAATATGATAGTTTCCCATTTCAAAATGTGGACGCTCACTGTGAACGGATTTTGAACTAAATTCTTGATATTACATCTAGGTTCCGTACTAAAATATTATTGTGCGCCAGGCAAAGCGAGCTGGTATCAGCTAGTTATAGTATAATGGCGAGTGCTTAACCGCTGCGAAACTACGACTAATATTTTTGGGAATATTTTAAAATATATGTTTGAAATATTGAATTATACAAAATTTAATAAAAGTTGCGGCTAAATGTTTCACATACAAAATATTAATAAAGTTCAGTAGGTCGGAATTGATTCGAATTTTATCATGTACACGTGTACGACCAATTCATAATAATATAATATTTATCGATTTCAAGAAAAAGAAATTCTGAAGAAAAAAAAACGAATGACTACTACCGGAAAAATTCTGAAGAAAACCCATGATGCTTGATTTCATATCAACATCGTTATCAAAATCTTATTTATTTTCCACAAAGCTGCTCCGGTCAACGGAATTTGTCAAATCCGTTCCGCTCCGTATAAAATATGCAGAGTAGGCTGCTGACAAAATTTAAATAATATTTCGTGTTTAGCCGTAAACATGACGAAATCAGTCCGCTCCAAACGACCGGTTCAGTCCAACGCACGTTGAAACTCCATTTGGAATGATACTGACACATCTCTCTCAATTCTTTCACATCTATAATATATCTACACATGTATGCTCATCGGTATAGGATACTATTAAATTTAATCATCTTTAATATTTAATAGTTTAATACATGTGTTTTATCAAGTGAATATTAATTAGGATGCCATTTGTAAATGTTACATTAATTAATTATGTATTGTATACTTATAATGTTTTTTACAATATAAATAGAGAATTTAATTTTATACTGCTGTACTCAAAGTGCATTGATTGTGTACTATTCATGCGGTTATATAATGGGATTAAAAATGGCATCGCCTCTCTTTACCTCTTATTTCCACACTGTTGCTATTTATACTCATGACCGCCCTTAAAGACATGCGGTTTTGGTACGTTATACAACATCAGTCCAACTCTTCATTGGAATCAATGATACCAAATCATCATAAACTACGAAGTAGTGGTCAGTATGATTTTCCTAATTTGTGAGCTACGACGCGTACCAAGAGTTTTCTGCATAAATAATGTAGATTTTGTTTGTTAATATTGTTGTATAAAATATTAATATGCCATTGAGACATGACCGATAATTTTTAAAAGTTAGGTTTGTCTGTCTGTCGGAGTTAATGTGCGGAATGACTGAACCGATTCCTATAAAATTTCTCGAACAAATAGAAGGTAATACCAGGATGTTCTTGACTAAATTTAATCCAGATTAAGTTTTAAAGAATTATCGATAAGAGAAAAAAAATGGTATTTAATGATTATCTTAAGTCGTCAATTAGATTTTTATTAATGTTATTTAAAAATTAATGTTTCTATTTGCGTACACAATCCTTTTCAAATATTTCCCATTAATAGAAAAAAGTTCTCGAGTGGCAGCCTCGTACCGGTAGGCGTAGTGTAGGGCGACCCCCCACTAGATGGGGTGACGACCTGGTAAGACATGCAGGAAGTTGATGGATGCCGGTGGCTAAGGACCGTGCTTTGTGGCATTACTTGGGGGAGGCCTATGTTCAGCAGTGGTCTTGTGAAGGGCTGTAATGATGATGATGATGAATAGAAAAAATTCAATTATTCGTATAATATAACGTTATATTATTAAACCGTTATAAACCGGTTTTCGCTATTCATACTGTGCATGTTGACGGTACGGGCTAGATGAGCCGCCATTTATAAACCTCTTTTAGTCAGTACGGACCGTACCCAAGTTATTTTTAATGTATAATGCATCTGTTGCTGTACCTAACAGTAACGTATGTCCAACAGTTGACCTTTCACATTAAGTTTAAATGAAATATGGAAGGCATGACGTCCGAAAATAGCTGTGCACTCAAGATGACTTTTGCAACAGATGGCTGGATCGTCACATCCGAACGTCTGTTGTATACAGCGGACCCGGTCTGCCGCAATTAATTACAGATGTAGTCCTGACCAAATTCGATCCTATGATAGTACCATCTAACTGAGCGCTCTTGTAACCTATGTCTGTTATTCTGTAGCATTAAGTCTTGAAATATATTGTTTCCTTTGACATCGATTCCAAACCTATAATTATCACAAAGCATAATGACAGGACTCCTTTCACTACAGTCTTTATCTCAATAATTATAAAAAAAATTGTGTAAAAATATAATAAAATTTTATAAATCAGTTATCTTTTATTATCTTACGTAGTAAATTGAATATTATCTGAAATATGTTTATAGAAAAGCAGGATCTTGCGCAGGAGTTATTACACTTCAACCAAGTTTCAAAAGCAATGTAATGTTTTATTCGTACAATAAATATGAATATGTATTATTATTATATTATTGTTTTTTATATAATAATAATGTCCTCCAGAACGAGTTTCGGTCACGGCGGCCTACCTCAATGGAGACTAGCCATCAGCGCAGGACAGGATTATAGTGCCCAAGCGCAAGCACAGGTGAACTCTCAATTCCCTCACTCTCATTATCCGATAGAACGGTAAACCGACACGACCGGAGAGAGATCAGGTACAGGACCAACAGCTTTACGTGCTTTTCGAGACACGGGGGTGAGACACCGTCAACTTCCTGATTACGGCCAGTTACTGAGAATTTCTTGACGGAAAAATTCTACAATTGATTATTTGGTCCGATTCGGGATTTGAACTCAGAACCTCATGATCAGCAGTCGTACTAATATAATCACTAAGCTAATGAGGAAGTCAGTTTTTTAATATATAACAAGGGTAACAAATGAGCACACAGTCCACCTGATGGATAAGTGGATGCTGTGGCCCATAGACATCTACAACTCTCCTCGATTAAGAATCAAAATACAGATTTTCGCAATTCCACTCGCGACAAACACTGCTCGGGGCAAACGGACCAACAATGCCAAGGCGACCACGCTATCCGTGGAGTTTTGTAACATCAGGGGACTTCATTCCAACCTTTACCCTGTCGACTACCATCTGGAGTCGACGAAGCGGGCCTTGCTATTTTGAACCGAGACTCAGGTATCCTCTACATCTGATACTTCATATCTCAAACCAAATCAATTTATTTCGTGAACATAGGTTAATTTATAGATCTCGATATGTATAAAGGAAAATATAAGGTAGGTTCCCTATGTACCGCCAGTAAGCGTACAAAATATAAAATAACAAGTACAACATTCATTAATAAAAAAAATTCTCTTCTGATATCAGCTTCTAATTAAAGTAATTAAATAATACATTAATATTAAGAAAAATTTGAATAAAATAAAGGTATAGTGTTGACATAATAATTGTCACAATTTTGTCTAATAGTCATCTAGATATAATTGGCACATGTCATAATAGGTATGTAGTTTTAATGGCAAAATTTATCGTTAAGGAATTCATCCTAAGAATAATATGGTTTTACATTTAGTACGTCAAAAAGTTTACGTTTATAAAGATTAATTTTGTCACTATCTCTAAAGTACTTAGGTATTTTGTTTTATACTTTTGGTGCCATTGCATATATACTCTTCTGTAAGAAAACAATTTTACTAAGTCTAAATGAAGCTTATCTGAGCGACGTTGATTTTCCACGAATTTATACAATTGAAATAATACTAGTTTTTACGGAATTTATCGCTTATATTTAACTTTTTAAATACCCGACGTTTCGAACGCTTTACAGCACTCATGGTCACGGGCGGGACTGAGATTTTCAACGTCCATATGTCATAGTTACCGCGGTTACCATAGATTAAAATTTAACTTTTGTTCCGATCTATGCAGTATGAACTTATGGTATCTTGAAGTCTTGCAGTTGTATACTTGGGTTGGGATTTAATTTTATTTATTATAGGATCCCAAGCAGATGGTAGCACCCAGCCATCTTCTCTATTGAAATTAGGATGTTTTTTGATTTCAATAGCCTCGCGAATCATCCTTGGAAGAAATCGGTGTTCTTTAGCGAGGATTTGCGGTCTATTAAATCTGATGTAGTGACGGGGGCGATCCTGTACGTGTTCACAGACTGCAGAGTTCACAGAACATATAGCTGATGTGAAGAATCGACGCTCCGGGAAGTCTGCAGTCTGTGAACACGTACAGGATCGCGATTTGAAATGTCAATATTTTGGTTTTGTTCAGATTAATTTTTAGGTTGTTTTCTTTCAACCAGTCAATAATAGATATAAGACTATTATATATTAATTTTACTTTCATTTACATCATAATTATTAGCATTATAAATTACAATGCGGTCATCGTCTAATAACGACATTTGGTAGCTCGTACAATTCGGAAAATTATTTATATAAATGATAAAAATGAACGGTGCAAGGACTCCACCCTGAGGAACACCGTATTTAATAAATTGTGTATGATAAGAGCATATTTTTTCAGCATTCAATTTAATATTATACCGAGAGGTCAACACGGTTCAACCAGAATCGTTTCTTCCAGAGTGAGGAGAACAGGCTCTATGAATCATTGGAGCGACCAATGGTAAGTGGAACGGCCCCAGCACCGACCGGGCTCCATGTTGAAAGGGGAAGGGTTGCTAACTCGCAGGGCATAGACTTATCTATGCCCGTCAACTTAAGAACCCTTTCCGAGGCTGAAACATACCGATACCTGGGTATGTCACAGAACATCGGTATCGATGAGGCTGGTATGAAACAGTTTGCGACGTGTTTTATGCATTCTTGACCAAAGTGCTTAACAGCCTTTTGTCCGGTGTGCATAAGGCACACGCATATAACGGCTGGGTATACCTGTCCTCATGTATACCTTTGGCATACTCAGGTGGACTCAGACTGAACTTAACGCCCTGGATAGGAAAGTCCGCACTACCATGACGTGCCATAGGATGCATCATCCAAGATCGTCGGTAATGAGGCTGTACTTGTGAAAGCATGGTGGGCGTGGTTTCTTGAGCGCGCTCAACATGCATAATCGCGAAATGTGCAGCCTCCGTGATTACTTTCTGGCGAGATCGAATGATCCATTCTATGAAGACGTCATTTTTTGTGATAAAGGACTTACCCTCTATCCTTAGCCAACGAGCAATTGCAAGATCTGGTAGTGCAGAGCATTTCCGACCGGCAGACCGTATGGAAAGAGCTCCACGGGAGGTTCTACAAGGCACTACATGAGCCTTTCATAGACACAGTAGCCTCCCTCCACTGGCTACGCTTTGGTGATTTCTTCGGGGGAAACCGAGGGTTTCGTCTGTGCAATAGCAGGTTATTAAGACCAACAACTATCGGAGATACATCCTAAGGGATGGCGCCGTCGACATCTGTCGAGCTTGTCGCCATCCCGGTGAGTCACTTTGGCATGTCATCTCCGGTTGTTCTAACTCTTGGTACTTGCACAGGCACAACCTAGTAGCCAGAATTCTTCACCAGGAGCTCGCTCTGAAATACGGTCTCGTGGATCGGAAGTTGCCGTATTACAAGTATTTGCCGGAAGCCGTGCTTGAAAATGACCGTGCCAGACTCTATTGGGATCAGGCCATCATCACAGACAGGACTATTCTTGCGAATAAGCCTGATATTGTGCTAATGGACCGGGCACAGTCAAGGATATTTTTGCTCAACATTACCATTCTGTATGACGAGAACATCGTGAAAGCCGAAACAGATAAGCAAACAAAATATCTGGACCGGGCTCACGAAGTGACTGACATGTGGAGTGGTCTGCCGACCGAAATTATTCCTGTAGTCGTCTCTGCAAACGGGCTAATCCCAGTCAGCCTCTCGGGTCATCTGAGGCGGCTGGGACTACGTGGCGGACCGCTCCAGGCTCAAATGCAGAAGGAGGTGCTCCTCGATACCGCCCGTATCGTCCGCCGGTTTCTTTCGCTTTCCCCCTAACCTTCGGCCGTTTGGTCTCCCCCTGCCGAGGGCCTCCATCTGGTTGGGCTTTTATTTATATATGAATTTTTATATTTATTTTATGTTATTGATATTTATATATATTTATCTTTTCATTTTCTTTTATATTTATATATTTATAGAACCCAACCAGATGAGAAAACTATATTGATACCCCCAATAATAATAATAAGTGAAAAGTGAAAAGTCAAAAGTGACCCACCTTTTTTATAGGGATGACCTCAAGTTATTCGCCTCCAGTCGCTCCCATCTTATGGAATTGCTAAATATCACGTGTGAATTTGGCAGTTCTATTGGAATGGAGCTGGGAACGGATAAGTGTACGGTCCTGGTGCGGCCCTAACCCTCGGCCGTTTGGTCTCCCCTGCTGAGGGCTTCCATCTAGTTGGGCTTTTATTTATTTATGTATTTTTTTATGTATTTATTTTATTTTATTGTTATTTATGTATTATTATCATTTTCGTTCGCAATTATATATTTATGGAACCCAACCAGATGAGAAAACTATATAGATACCCCGAGATAATAATAATAATCGTTTATTTCCAACCACACTACAATACAATGTACAATAGTACATAAAACAAGAGCATGCTTAGATTACGATACGATTTTATTAGACGATGCACGTGTCCCCTAACTCCATATATGTATAATTTGTTTAGTAGTAACGTTTAACCGATCATGCGGGGAGATCTGTTTATGACTTTGCTTTGGCATATGATCTGACACAACTGGTTACTTCACCGACGCGGATCCCAATTGTGGTAGATCATACACCTTCCTTGTTGGACGTTCTGCTGACCTGTCATCCGGACGGATATCAGATTTCCGTTGACACCCCTCTAGGTTCGTCGGACCGTTATCTTGTCTGGAGTGTGGTACCAGTCACATTAACGTCGCGGGTGCAGGCTACCGCCGTGTTTGGCACTATAAATCGACCGATTGGGATAGGATGCGGACTTTTGTTGCATCTTACCCCGAGGGGGCGGGTTTGGGTTTTGCCGGATGATCCCAGCAGTGCTGCTGATACTGTCGCTGATGTGGTATTTCAGCGTATGAAAATTTTTATTCCATCCTCTGAGGTGCCCACTGGAGGCAGATCTCAGCCATGCTTTGGTCGCTCCTATAACATAGCATCACGCTGTAAACAGGAGTGCTAATGGGCTTAGGCTGACGAATAAACGTCTCGCGATGTAAACACCAGCATTCAAAAGAAGTTAATTCCACCTCTAGGTCTTTCAAAGAGTCATTGCCAAGGTAAGGCCTGAGTACATTGGCAGAATTGGAAAGAAGCTAGTTCGCTAGCTAGGGAGGATGATTTACTGGCCCATGTCGCAAAGGACAAAGCCGATCTTCTGGGCTCTCTTTTGCGTCCAATTCGACTTTCGATGACGGGAGG
This sequence comes from Parnassius apollo, assembly GCA_907164705.1. Lineage (NCBI taxonomy): Eukaryota > Metazoa > Arthropoda > Insecta > Lepidoptera > Papilionidae > Parnassius > Parnassius apollo. Next base: position 509,665 of record CAJQZP010001616.1, on the reverse strand, counting down.
AACACACCGTCGACCATCCCGCGGTGTGAGGGCTCCATGCCGGATATGCTGTTTACACACCAATTAGTTCGCAAAATAATCCTCTTTCTGGACGTCAGCAAGTCGAGTGAACCTGATAGAGTCCCTTCCATTGCGCTGAAGACGTGTGCTCTGGAGTAGTCACTGGTATAAACGCGTCTTTTCCTGTACACCTACGTTTTTCGTCGTGGTTGATCAGCTGGTGATCTTCTGGTCTATCTGACTCATAGATAGGTGGAGGAAGTAAGGTCCAAAATTTTTCCAATTCAATCCACAGAAGATAAAAGTTTACGCGTTTACCGCTAAAAAGAAACCCTTTTTTTTGGCATTCTTTGCTGCAGCTAGCATTGTTATCCTTGGCGTCAACATGTCTAATAGTGTGCAGTTTCGTGCTCACTTGGAAGGTAAGGCCAAATTGGCCTCTAAAAAGCTTGGCGTGCTCAGCAGAGCGAGGCAGTATTTCATGCCAGCACTTCGCTTGCAACTTTACAAAGCGTAATTTCTGCCTCACATGAAATACTATTCTCGTCTCTGGGTCGGAGTAACCCAGTTCCAGCTCCTTCTACTTGACCGCATCCAGCACAGAGCGGTTCAAAGCGCCGACGACCGAATTTATTCTGATCGGTTCGATTCACTGGCACTGCGTTTGTTGCGGCTTGTTGCGGCGTTTGTGCGCTGCGCTGCGGATGTTGCATCCTTTGCGTTTTCTATATCATCTACCACGGTGAGTGTTTTGAGGAATTTCTCGGATTAGTTCCAGTCGCCAAATTTGATAAACTGAGTTTTCTTCCTCGTAAAACTTCTCTGTGGAATTGTTTACCAATGGCGATTTTTCCGGACCAATACGACTTAGGGACCTTCAAGAAAAGAGCTTACTCTGGAAGACGATAATATGAAGCAACAACAGTGGGCTAGATTGCAAAATATCGAAATCACTGGCATACCAGAGGATAAGGATGAGAACACATTAAATATTATACAAAAGATTTCGAAGCATATTGGAGTCTCAATCGAACCCACTGAAGTGGAGTTTGCGCATCGCGTGCAGCCGCGGCGTGCCACAAGCACCGTGCGTGCGCGCCCTATTGTCGTTCGGTTAAGGCATCGCTTTACTAAAGACAAAATAATAGCCGCTGCACGTAAACATCGTAATTTAAAAGCCAGTGATATGGGGTTTGGATGTGTAACTAATATGATTTTTATAAATGAGCATCTAACAAAAGAAAATAAAATGCTTCTTTCACAGTGCAAACAAAAGGTAAAGGAACTAAATTACAAATTCATTTGGACAAAAAATTGCCGTATTTTCGTTCGAAAAAACGAGGCTTCACCTCCAATCTCCATATCTTCTTCGGCAGATATTGTAAAAAATTATTTAAAATCTACTTACCTGTTTATTCTGTGTACTTTGAAGCGTTTTCGTAAATTACTTGTGAATAGGTATGCACTTGTTACAAATTCTATGCTTTTTTATCAGCTAAAACAACTAGATACACTGTACACTATCAAAACCTCACACACGTATCATACATTATTCTCACATACATTAATAAATATTACCAAAATCACATATACCTGCATTCATCTAACGCTTTACTTATATACCTATACTTATTACATTCTCAAATATCAATACAGATTATCCTTTAAAAGATATAATGTTATTTATTATCGATTAATAATAACATATTTACAAGTAAAATTTACACATTTATTAATCATTTATTACTTATTCTTATTAAAAACTATTATTAACTATATTTATTCATATCTTACGCCTATACCTTGCTACATTTTTAGGTACCTTGATTATGTAATTGTTCACTATAACTATTATAAGTACTGGCATAGTCAACTGTTTTTTCAATGGATACTACACTGAAAGAATTAAAACTGTACTATCAGAACGTACGGGGTTTTGAGGACTAAGACTAATGAATTTTATAATAATTTATTATTGCTTGATTATGATGTGGTTATGATAACCGAAACTTGGCTTTATGACGGAATCCTGGATTCAGAATTGTGTAATGATAAATATAATGTGTTTCGTCGTGACCGTGGGTCGTTGGGAGGTGGGGTCATGTTATTGTGTGCACCATACTTGCAGGCCCGTATGAGATCCGAATGGCATTGTGATAACCTTGAGTGCGTTTGGGTGACGGTTTCTTCTAGTGCTGTGAGATTAGAGCACGACCTCCACATAGCAGTGGTTTACATACCCCCTAACTCATCACTCTCAGAGAGAACCAGACTGTCTGTAAATCTTATTTCACAAATACGTAATGATCATCCCAATGATCAGTTTATACTTGTAGGCGATTTTAACCTACCGTGTATAGACTGGACACAAGATGGACCTGTCATACTCAGGAAAGGCTCTGCTGAAGTCCAGAATTCTGCATCACAGCTCATTGACCATACGGCTTTCATAGGTCTTATGCAATATAATACCATCTTAAATAATAGTAATAAAATACTAGACCTAATTTTTTCAGACTCGTCCGTCACTGTTAGTAGATCCAACTTCCACCTTGTTAAAGAAGACTGTCACCACCCTTCACTCATTATCACTGCGTCAGATGTACTCATACCTCCCTTGAAGACACAATCGCGATCAAAGTATATTTATGAGCGTGCTGACTTTAATATCATTAATAGAATGTTAAATCAACAGGATTGGTCGTTTATATTAGACACTAACACAAATATTGAGACTATAATAGCTGGTTTTTATACAATTATAAATAACTGCATAGAAACATATGTTCCTCGGGTTTACCACTCTGGTGTGCACACTTATCCCATCTGGTATAGCAGGCCGTTAATAAATTTAATTAAAGAAAAGTTTAAAGTTCACAAACACTGGAAAAAATACAAAAACCCAAACGACTATGCTCAATTTTCAGACTTAAGAAGTAGACAAAAAGAAATGCAGTCAGACTGTTATAATTCCTATATAAAATGTTCACAACAAAAAATTAAAAATAACCCCAAATACTTCTGGTCCTATGTAAAATCTAAGAGAACGAATATTTGTAATTATCCTCAACAGATGACGTACAATAATTCAGTTATCAGTAACAGTTTTGACATTTGTTCCGCTTTTAATAAGTTTTTTGAGAGAAATTTTAATAAACCGTCTGATCTATATTTACAAGATACGCATAATAGTCCATTGCAAATTGCTAATATACATGACATTAAAATTAATAAAGAGTATATTTTAAAGCTAATTAATAATCTCGACATATCGAAAGGTGCGGGTAGCGACAATATTCCAACAATATTCTTCACCAAGTGTGCAGATGCTCTATCTCTTCCTATCTCACATATTTTTAATCGATGTTTTCAGGAAGGCTACTTTCCTCGCATTTGGAAAACAGCCCATATTGTACCAATTCATAAAAAAGGTCTTAAATCAACAATTGAGAACTACCGTCCCATTTCGATCCTGAACGTACTCAGTAAACTTTGTGAAAGAGTAGTCCATGCTCATATATATCCAATAATTGCCACTTCGATTCCCTCTGAACAACATGGATTTATAAAAGGCCGGTCAACTGCTACAAACCTTGGAGTCTTTGTAGACTATGTATCGAATAGTATGGATGGTGGGTCACAAGTAGATGTAATATATACGGATTTCGAGAAGGCATTTGACCGTGTTGACCACAGTATCCTTCTGCGTAAACTATCTGAACTGGGTATCCACGGTAATTTGTTGAGATGGTTCGAGTCATATCTGCGCAATCGTTCTCAAGCTGTAGTGGTAGGTAGTTCACGCTCCGACTTTTTGGAGGTACCATCTGGCGTACCGCAGGGTTCCATCCTGGGACCTTTGTTATATGCCACGTACTTATATGATGTTCGTAGATGCTTTAAGCATGCAAAATTTTTAATGTATGCTGATGATACAAAAATCTTTATGAAAATTAATGGGATTACTGATTGCAGTAACCTTCAAGCTGATCTAGATAGATTAAACTCTTATTATATTGAAAATCGTATTGGTATTAATTTAAAGAAATGTTGTTTTGTATCATTCACTAGAAAAAATTAATCCAATTAAATACAATTATAAAATAAATAATTTTACTTTATCGGAGGTTAATAGTGTGCTTGATCTAGGGTAAAAATGGATTCAAAATTAACATTTTCCGAACATATCGATACAATAGTCGCGAAAGCATACAAAAATTTAGGTTTTGTTTTACGAGTCAGTAAGCCCTTTTCAGACATTGGATGTTTACGAGTACTATACTTTGCATATGTCAGAAGTATTCTGGAGTATAATAGTATAATATGGAATCCTCAATATGTGACGTATATTCAAAAGCTAGAGAATATTCAGTAAAAATTTTTAAAGCACCTACATTTTCGTTTTTCTCGTCACTTTTCAGATGATAGCGAATCTAGTCTCTGCTATAATTTCATGCCTCTTCAAAGTAGACGAACCTTAATGGATATGTCCTTCTTACACGGCATATGTAATAACTACATAGACTGTTGTGAATTAGCGTTACAAATTTTAAGTTTTTGTGTTCCAAATAAACGAACTAGACATACGACACTTTTTGCTACTGCCCTTAAAAGAACTAACTATGCTCAAAATTCGATTGTCAATAGGCTTCACAGAATTTATAATAAAACATTTAATACAATTGATATCTTTCACTCTAGTAAACCTTCATTCAAATGTGAAGTTGCCAAGGTGATTTGCAAAAATATGTCAAATTATAAACTAATCTATAAATTTAAATAGCAAATAGCAATAACATTATAAATACAAGAAAGTTTTTGTAGCAGGTATTAATTGGATACATATATGTATATACGCTATAATTTACATACATCATGTCTATATTTATAACGTATATTTATTTATGTTAAAATATCGTTATTTCATTAAAATTTGTATCGATCACACACACACACGCCCACACACAGACACACACACACACACACACACACACACACACACACACACACACACACACACACACAGCACACTTTTGACTCACTTTCACATACGTGTGCAAACATACACAATATTCTGCATTTAAATAAATTTCGTGCGCTTTGTTTACCTTTAAATATGTTTATTTTTCATACATCTATTTTTAAGTAAGGTGGTGAATACTCTGTGACGTTCTTTTAAGCTAAATACGTATATTGTAAATCCGTAATTGGCTTCAAGACCTATTTTATAAGATTTGTGTGTAAATAGATTGTCACAAGCTGTGGATTTTGTGAATAATAAAAATAAAATAAAATAAAAATTCTTTCTAAAAGGCCGGCAACGCACCTACAATTCCCCTGGTTTTGAAGTTGTTCAAGGGTGGCGGTAGTCACTTACCATCAGATGAGCCTTTTGCTCGTTTGCTCTCAGTTCTATAAAAATTATTCAAATCGATTTTAACCTACGTCCGGAAACACCTGAATAATTTGAATTTTTGTAGGTGTATTAAGAACTGATGACAATACAATAATTTTAATACCATGACCTAGTATTATTTCTATGATTATCACAGCTCATGATCACACCGTGCTGTTGAAGAATGATACACTCTAATATTACACACAATATATAAAAAAAGAAACTATACTATGGAAAAACTAACACTAAAAATTTAAATAGTCAAAAAGGCCTGCTCCCCGTGGTATAGTGCCAAGAACGCTGTTTAATTAATACTAATTATTGTGCATAATTAGTATTAATTTTAAATATTATAATTTAATTTCTCTTATATTATTATTTGCAATTTTACGAGTTATTAGTTTAATGAACGTATATATAATGTACTTTATCTTTTTCAGTGTGAATAATATAATTTTAGTATAACGATTGAAAATTTCATTCAAAATTCGAAACGCGTAACCATTTTAAAACGAAGCGCGTTGACGAAAGATAGCAATAAAACTAATAAAAATGCGACTAGTGCATTCCGTGTTCAACATGTAGCAGGAATTTTAAAACTAAATTCCTCGCCGGAAATGTCATATAGTTCGTGTTCAGTGTTGTTAGTGTTTTATTGGTGTAGCGGTTGTAAACGTAGTTGCTGATCATGAGGTCCCGGGTTAAAATCCCGAGTCGGGCCTAATTCAGTAATTGGGTTTTTGTGTCAAAAAATTTTCAGTAGCAGCCTGGAATTAGTATGTTGGCGGTGTTTCACCCCCGTGCCTCAGAAAGCATGTAAGGCCGTTATTTCTACGCCGTCTCTCTCTCTCTCTCTCTCTCTCTCTCTCTCCGGTGATGTCGAATTACCGTCCGCTCGGAATATGAGAGAATAGAGAGTGCAGTTGTGTTTTGACATACATTGGGGCACTTTAATACTGTTCTGTCTCCGTTGAGACTAACCACTGTGACCGAAATGTAGTTTTTAAGACATTATTATACCTTATTTATTTTAACACTTCTGTGTACTAAAAGTGTGTGTTTTGAGGTAATCTATGGGAGGTCTAATTTCAGCATTAAACTTTGATTTGCTGTAATTAATAAATGAAAAAAAGCGAATAATGCTGCACTCATTTAACATTTCTCGACTATCGAAACAAAGTTCTACTTCATATAATAAGATGGTAGAGCCACGCTACAGCTATACTATGGTTGCAGCAACAAGAAGTCAGCTTTGACAGATAAGTACAATGCTCTAACAGAATACTAGCGTAAAATAGCAGCTTAATGCTGCCGTTCGTATGGTGAGTGCAGAAAACCGGACACACTTTTCAGTTAAAGCGAGCTTCTCTGCTTGTATCATTAAAAAGCCTTCTATCTATTATTTCCAATAAAGTGGGAAATGACTGTGTCAGTCGTAACATGATTCTAACAATTATATGTCACATTCGTAACTTTCCATTTCTACGAGTAATTTTCCATCATCTTGGAAAAATGTTGAAGTTATTTCTATTCCGAAGAAACCTAACCTCGTTTACTTCTATGAATATTGACCTAACTCTTATTTATTAAATATAAAAAAATTAATACTTAATTACTAACTAAAAGCAAAATTTGCGTTAGTAGTGAAATTTTTATCAGACGTAGAGTCATAGTTAAATTATTAAAAATAAGGTTTGAGCAATGAGTGTTCGTATTGTTTTGAAAGTGAATAAGGTACTTATTGGCTTGCAACACTTTTATGTTTTCTTATTTGTGGGACTACTCTTCATAAGATTCAGACGGATACGTACCATCCTCTCATCTATTCTGACAGCAAGACAGTAAATCCTATGTGCTGTAGATTATGAAGCCTATTTATAATTAATTATTATTTTTAAAATAATATTATATTTAGAATAGTTTTACATAGGAGAATTTTAATAATAGTATTAAAAATAATGATTTTAGAAATTATAAATATTAAAAATACTATTATAATAATTTTAGTAGTATTAATTGGGGTTGCTTTTCTCATATTATTAGAGTGTGAGGTTTTATGTTATATTAAAATTCGAAAAAGTCCTGATAAGTTTGAGTATGTAGGAATTTTTCAACCTTTTTCAGATGCTATTTAATTATTTACTAAAGCACAATTTTTTTCTAATTATTCTATTTATATTTAATCCTGTTATTTTTCTCGTGTTATTAGTTTTATTATATCTTTAATGGTTTTAATATTAATTTAATAGAGGTTTTTCTGTGATAGTTGCTAGATGATCATCCAATTCTAATTGTACTTTATTAGAGGAATCTGCCTTTCTTATCTAAAGTCCATGTACGCTTTATTTACAATGAGGCTTTCGACTTGGACAGAGTACTACCACAGCATTGGTGAACGTTACCGAAGTAATCCGATTAGGAATGTAACTCGGTGAAGTGACTATTCTTTGTATATTTTATTTCAATAACGCCTTTATTAACGTGTCTCCAACAGCGAATGCTTGGTTTCGTAGTTACCTTTCAGGTCATCAGCAACATTTCAATATATGTGTTTTTTATTAATTTTTACGATTTTTTTTTCATACCCACTTGCCCTACTCTGGTAATTCTTCCTGCAATCCTGTTCATTAGTTGGTTTTCTTGAAGGCATTGCTATAAACAGTAAGACAGCCTATTGTATACATCTTTTGTATAAATAATTTCTGTTTGTTTTGATGGTGTGTAAAGAATATTAAATAAATAAATTAAAGCGAGACATTCTATCTAAGTCGATGTCGGTGTGAATCGCATCTACATTTTGATTTCTTATCGAGGATAGTTGTAAGTATCTTAGGGCTGCAGTATACACTTACCATAATGTGCACCGTGTTCTTCTTGGCATCCTTAATATTTATATAAAATATCCATGCAAAAACAATAAGTGAGAGATTATGTTTACACTGAATACCAACGTAACTTTCGTGGTGGAGCCATGCTGCAGCTATATTATAGTTGTAGCACGAATGGAGAGCTCAATGCTCCCGTTTTATGTATGATAAGTGTAGAGATCCAGAGACTATTTTTACTGAAAACGAGGCATTCCATCTTAGTCCTCAGGGGTGACAACGTATCTGCAATTTAGATTTTTAACCGGAGATAGATGTCAACGTCTTTGAGCCTAACGTGGACAGCCCACATGACGGTATAGTTTAATTTAACACATATTTTACTATTACGTGGACTATATAGTAACAATTTGTCACCGTTACTTGTAAAAAAATCATTGACAAAGCGACACGCATCGTGTGTTATTTTAATACTGAATTACGCAATATATTAATCTTGTACATTTAAAATTTGAATAAATTAAAAGTAATTTACGTATGCCAGACAAGTAGCTTCATTAAACCAACATCGAGTGAAACCGTCGATTTATGATTGGGGTAGAATGATTTGTGTTGCTCTATTCAGGAATATATCATGCGTGTGTGAATAAATCACCTTGACAAATATTTCGATATGTATGTGAATAATTTTGTTTCTCCGGCCAATTTTCTTAAAACGTCTGATGAATACTTTTTGCATGCTTAACTCATTGTTAGGAGATTTTGCCGTGTAGTAGCGGATTAAGAGGATCCATGTCATCTCGACGTAAGAATAAACAGAAGAACTTCCCGCTAATTTCAAATGCAAAGCGCTCCGAATTCCGCAGTCCCTTTCAGATACCGCAACTGCTTCTCGATCGGACACTCCATTACAAAGTTATAAGATGTATACGTGTTTATATACATACAAACACGCACACACGCACACACGCACACACACACACACGCACACACACACACACACACACACACACGCACACACGCACGCACGCACGCACACACACGCACACACACACACACACACGCACACACAACGCACACGCAAACACACACGCACGCACGCACGCACGTACGCACGCAATCACGCACGCATGCACGCACGCACGCACGCACGCACGAACGCACGCACGCATGCACGCACGCACGCACGCTCGCACACTCACACACACACTTTCTCACACACACACACACGCGCGCGTGCGCACACACGCGCACACAATTAATTATATGCTATTTTCTTCGCTGTAAAAACATTTCGACCCTATATTTATGTAGTAAATATGGGAAGTAGTAATAATAAATGCTAATCCATGGTCCCAAAAACTTTCAACTCGAATTACAAAACCGTTTTCAGTGCCTAGAAGACTGCAATACAGTAGACGATATGAATGACAAGCTCGTGGAAACTGTCCATGTGGTCGGAGCTAAGTTCTGCAAGATCCGCCGTAAAAGAACACAAAAAATCTCCAATCACACTCTTAATCTCTGTATGTTAGACGGGCGATGAAGCTGCAGTCGTCAGCAGATGTGACAGCATACAGGCAACTGAACAGACAGATCTCCAAATGCATGCGGCAGGACTTATGCAACTTCAATACAGCTTGTATTGAAGAAGCGATTAAGCAGAACCAGGGCTCCATTTGCCAGAGATCTGTCTGCCAGTAAGATACAACTACCAAAGAAGACGACTGAGTGTGGCAGCATCGTTTTCTGGACACCTGTGATTCTGAATGAGATTGAGAGGTTCTATGGGCAGCCGCACACATCATTATTAGAGCCAAATGCAAGTTTGAGTAAAGATCTAAGAGCAAGTCTTATCCGACACTATTCCGATGATATCCCGGACGTCATTCTGAGCGAGATTAGAATGGCTATCCAGCACCTTAAAAACGGCAAGTCCCCGGGCGAGGATTAAATTACAGCGAAGTTTCTGAAAGTGGGTGGAAAACCGGTACTTGAAGTCCTTCAGGAGCTCTTCAATTCCGTCCTTCATGGAGGCACTACTCCCGAGGCGTGGAGCAGAAGTGCGGTGATCTTGTTTTCCAAGAAAGGTGACAATGCCCTCTTGAAGAACAACAGACCAATATCCTTTCTGAACCGCGTCTGCGTGCTATTTTCGAGAGTCATTACGAATCGTCTCGCACGCAGACTCGACGACTTCAAGCCTCCCGAACAAGCCGATTTCCAAAAAGGCTTCTGTACCATAGACACACACATACCCTTCGACAAATTGTACAGAAGTTCGAAGAGTACAATCTGCCATTTTGCCTGGCGTATGTGGACTATGAGAAAGTCTTAGATTCCGTCGAAATTTGGGCGTTGCTACAGTCTCTACAGCGGTACCAAGTTAACTGACGGTATATCGAAGTGCTGAAGTGTTTGTACAGTAAGGCTACGATGGCTATTCGAGTACAGAACCAGAGTACGAAACCTATTCAACTGTAGAGAGGTGTAAGACAGGGTGACGTTATTTCCCCGAAACTCTTCACCGCTGCTTTGGAAGATGTTTTCAAGCTACTGGACTGCAAAAGGATACGGAATTAACATCAATGGCGAGTACATCACTCACCTTACGATATAGTATACGATATAGTCCTTATGGCAAAATCGCTGGAAGACTTAAGCACTATGCTCAATGACCTCAATAGTGCCTACCAACGGATGGGTCTCAAGACGAACATGGACAAAACAAAGATCATGTTTAATGTCCATGTCACACCTATGCCGGTAGTTGTTGGCCTAAGCTCGACGTTGTTGAAGAGTACGTTTACCTGGGACAAATAGTCCGACTAGGTAAGCCCAAATTCGACCGAGAGGTAAATCAACGGATTGAACTTGGCTGAACAGCGTTCGGGAAATTACGACACATCTTCTCGTCACCAGTGCGTGTTGATAGTGATGATTTACGGATCTGAGGCGTGGTCCTTCACTGCTGGCCGTATAAGAACACTCAAAGTCGCTCAGCGAGCTATGGAGAGGGCTATTGCTCGGAGTTTCTCTGCGTGATAAACTCAGAAATGAGGATATACGCAGTAGAACCAGAGTGACCGACATAGCCCAACGGATTAGTAAGCTGAAGCGGCAATGGGCCGGCTATATAGCTCGAAGAACCGACAACCGTTGGGGATAAAAGTTCTCAAGTGGCAGCCTCGTACCGGTAGGCGAAGTGTGGGGCGACCCCCGCTAGATGGAGTGACGACCTGGTACGACATGCAGGAAGTCGATGGATGCAGGTGGCTCAGGATCGTGCTTTGTGGCATAACTTGGGGGAGGCCTATGTTCAGCAGTAGACTTGTGAAAGGCTGTAATGATGACGATGAATAATAAATGGTTGTAATAGTGCGACTGCTCATCATGAGGTCCTGGGATCGAATCCCGGGTCGGGCAAAAAAATCAATTATTGAGTTTTTCCGTCAATAAAATTCTCATTCGCTGCCGGATTCAGGAAGTTGGCGGTGTCTCACCCCCCTGCCTCCAAAAGCACGTTAAGTCGTTGGCCCTGGGCCTGACTTCTCTCCGGTCATGTCGATTTACCGTCCCATTGGATTATGAGTGTGAGGGAACAGAGAGTGCATCTGCGGTTGCTTGCGCATACACTTGGGCATTATAATCTTATCCTGCGCCGATGGCTAGTCTCCGTTGAGGCAGGCCGAATCTACTACTCTTGATGTATACATTATACCTTAGATAAAAGCATCATTACTATTTGTGAAGGGAATAATAGAATTTTGTGAATATTAATTCTTGTGAAGTTTGTAGTACAAACGTAGTTATAAAAACACTAAACGCAAATCAAAAAATCTTTTGATAAATCCAAATATGCATGCCTTAAACGCTCATATTATACGCCAAATTTTAAAGTATTTTAAATACACAAGTCTTCACAAATAACCTTATTACTTCTAATTTTATATCAAAGGTCAATAAAAAAAAAGTTTGAAAAATCCAGAAGTACACGACTCACAATGCTCATGTGAAAAAAGTTCTCAGTCAACAATATTTTTTTTTTCATTTTACTATGTTATTACTATTTATATTCAAAAAAATACTGTTGTTATTTGAAAAAACTTTAAACAAAATTATTTTAAAACTTTGATATTTCTTTAATTTTTAGGTATTTGTATTTTCAGGCATTATCGTAAAAACTAGTCTTTTTACCTGAATTGTTAGTAAATTTCTTTTCTCATCAACTTTATTTCGTTTTCAGAAAGACTTTCATTATATCTCGTCCGGAGCTAAAATCTCATCATTCCACCAAAACGAAGCCAAACTCAGCACACCTAGTTTCACTCTCCGAGGAGTTCCAGTTGCAGATACCGAAGTACACCTTCAGATCACTCTACAAAGTCCAAGTTGTATAAGTATACTTAAATATAATTCTTTTCTTTAACAGAGCCTAATGTTAACTGCTTAAATAGCGCCACCTGTCCTATATCACGCTGGTATTCTGTGAGAGCGTGATCCTACCCCGGGCGAGCCAACCCATGCCTGCCATGCTATACATAGCATCTGAAGCGGGGCTCTATCAAGTCGAAATTAGTTATACATAATTGCACCATATAGGCAACAAGTAGGCACTGAAATTTATTATTCATCATTATGCTGCAGTGGAATAACCAAACCGTTGTAATTCTGCCGGTGCCCTTAACAAGAACTCAAGAGCTATGTAAATTTTTACGTATTATACTGCACAAGAATCTACGTAACAGTAGAGAATACACATAACAGTGAAGACGCAAGATTGTATAGAGGTAGAACTACGCTGAGGCGTATTATAGCTACAGCTAAAAAGGGTCATTTCGACCCAATAAAGACCACGCTCGCACAGAACATCAGCGTGAAATAGTAGCAATATGCTGTAGCCTATAGTATGTGACGTGTACTGGATTCCGTAGCCGGTGACCAGGCATTCCATCTCTGTTATTCAGAGATAACAACGCATCGTCTTTGTAATCGGTCCATGAGCTACAGAATATACTAATCATTAAGTGGAATGTGTATGTATTCCCTTTGTGGTGAAATTGATAATATGGTTTTAATAGGTACTACGACTTCGTTTTGTGCACACAATTCCGTCTATTTTTTATTAATATCGACCTATTGCCCCATACTTATTTGCGTCGCTAAGCAGCAGTACCCCTTTTACTGCTCGGCTTAAAGTGTAAGATAACTAGCAGTGATATATTTCATTTTGCAAAAAGAGTGAAAATGCAATAATGGTTACTTTGTTTCAAGAAACAGAAACAGAACAGAATGCTAATATTTCTCAACAAAGGTTATCATAAGATCGTTTGTCACAGACAACACGACATTAATTTACATCCATGATATAAAGATATTTTTAAAATATATTTATTGGTTTAGGTAGTAATACATTAATTTATTTCTATACTTACCTAAAGTCATAGCCTTATATCCTAATACTTACCAAAATACAAAACAAAGAAGCGCTCTTCCATCACGTAGCTTGAGCAAGAATTCGCGCTTTGGAACCATTTCTTACACAGGATTCCCTACTACAGTAATATCCTCAATTTCAACTTAAAAACTTTTTAAACCTCGAAGAATGTGATACTGACTTATAAAAAAATCTCAAAAAACATTGTATGTACTCGTAACAGTAACATTAGTGTGATATGTACATATATTGTTTATTGATTAGCGTTATGTTTACATCTCATTTCAATCGTTTTCGTCATCATGGATTCTTAAAAAATTGGAGTAATTATGCAATATGAGTACCGTCGTGGCAACAATGTGGCACAAGCAACACCCAACATCAACGATGATTACGGAGCGAATACTGCAAATGAACGCAACACCTGTTATTGGTTTGCCCGCTTCCGCTTCTCGAAATTTCGACCTGAAACACGAACCATGTGGTTGTTTATTTTTAAGGTCAAATTAACGGTGATTGTGAAAGCTGATGATACTAAATCTGTGGCTGAATTAGCAGTAACTTTTGACGTTAAAATCTAAACATCACCATCATCATTTCAACAGCCCTTCACAAGTCCACTGCTGAACATAGACCTCCCCCAAATAATGCCACAAAGCACGGTCCTGAGCCACCTGCATCCATCGACTTCCTGCATATCTTACCAGGTCTTCACTCCATCTAGTGGGGGGGTCGCCCTACACTACGCCTACCGGTACGAGGATGCCACTCGAGAACTTTTTACACACTGCTTGTACAATCTAGTTTTTAGAGATTGAGGTATTCCTGACGAGAAGATATGTCGTAATTTCCCGAACGCTGCCCAGCCGAGTTGAATCCGTCGAAGTTGGACTTACCTAGTCGGACTATTTGTCCCAGGTAAACGTACTCGTCAACAACTTCGAGCATAGTGCTCCCAACAACTACCGGCATAGGTTCTCGAGGCCTCTCCAACTTAGCGTTTAGGTTCAGTGTGCCTCTAACCATTCGGTGATCGCTGCCAGTTTTCACCCTTGCGATCACTGAGACATCACTGAACAGTTGGCCTCTGGTCGTCATAATGAAGTCAATCTCATTTTTGTCGAACCGTCGGGGCGCGATCAGGTCCACTTCCTGTGGGGCCGCTTCTGGAAGAAAGAGTTCATCATAAAGAGTCCCTCTTTCTTCATAAAGTCGGCCAGCTGCTGGCCTCTTCGATTCCGTTGCTCTACTCCAAATTTCCCTAACTTCAGCTTACCGTTTTCTCTTGTGCCTTGTTTTGCGTTGAAGTCTCCCATCAACACTGTGTAGTGGGTTTTGGAGGAATGCATGGCTTTGGAAATATCCTCATACATTTCCTCCAACTCCTCATCGGGATGTGCCGAGATTGGTGCGTAAACCTGTATGACCTTCAGCGAATACCGTTTGGTGATTCTGAGTATCAGGTACGCGACCCTCATCGACACACTCCCAATCTTTACAACTTTGTTGACGAGAGACTTGTGGACGATAAATCCGACACCTTCTTGGGACAGATGGTTGCCCTCCCGGTGATAGAACAAGTTGCCGGATTCGAGAATCACCGTGTCCTCCCCCTCTCTTCGGACCTCGGATACTCCTATAATATTCCAGCGCAACTTGGCTATCTCTTCTTCCAGCTCGAGGAGCTTCTCGTCAGGCCTCAGGGTGCGTGCGTTAAATGTTGCCGGGTCGAGTCGTAGTAGGGGGCAACCGAACCTCCACCGGAGATTCTTAGCACCCCCTGCTCCGCCGTTACCATGGTCGCCACCGTAGCCAGGAATAGCGGGGCCGCCGGGGACTGGGGGCCGTCCATTTGTGTAATTGTTCATAGGGGGTATATTGCCATAGTTGCCACGCTTGGCGAGCGGGTTGGCAACCGCAGTTTTTTTTGTCGTACAGTTGCTGTTATCAGGAAGATGCTGCTGTCCATCTCCTGCCTGTTTCCCTATGTCGCCTTTTACGACACCCACGGGAAGATATGAGGTAGTGGATTTTCTTAACTGCCACTACACGGCTAAAATCTAAACAATATTAATCTATTTGCGTCAAATTAGCAAGGTAAAAAAACTTGACAAATTGCCCCACGAGCTCAATTATCGCCAGGTCGAAGTACGTGTAGAGTCATCTTTGCACTGCTCAACAGGCACACAAACTAAGGAATTTCAAACCGCAATGTTACCTACGACAAAAAATAGATTCTGTTTGACAATCGCAAGTGCAAGCAAGCAAGTTGATTGAATCCTGGTTCAACATCTAAACAATGCCCTAAACGAAAACATACCCATATAAAATGGTGGTCACTGTTTGGTGGTCTAGTGCCGGTGTGATTCATCACCGCTACTTACCTAACAAGATGAGTATTTCTGCAGAGGTTTACTGTGAAGAACTAAACACAATGATGGCGAATCTTGCACGTCTCCAACCAGCTTTAGTCAATCGATCTTCCCTGCTGATCCTGCACGACCTACCTCATTTTGCACAAGTGACGGTCTCCAAGCTGGGGTCAGAAGGTCTCTGCCATCTGCCTTACTCACCAGACCTTGCACTTACATACTTCTTTATTTCAGAATTTAGATTTTTTTGGGCGGAAAAAAATCAATGCCCGAGAGTCAGTACAAAATGCCTTTGAAAAATTTGTTGCCTCCCGTTTAGATAATTTCTTCAAGAAGAGCATCAATAAACAGCCACTGCGTTGGCAAAGATGCACCGGTTACTTTAATTAATGGAAATAAAAATCATGGAAAAAATTACGTTAACTTGTAACATGAAAAGCGACAGTTTTATAGCTAAAGACCTAATATTAATGCGAGAGGGTTATAACACTAGTCGAACGACTTTCTTTTCTTGTCGCCATTATATAGTAAGTAATAAAAATATTGTTTGTTTAGTATGTAAATCATAATTATCATAGATTTAAGAGTTTAATAATCATCATCATTATCATCATTGCAGCCCTTCACAATTCTACTGCTGAACATAGGCCTCCACCAAATAATGCTACAAAGCACGGTCCTGAGTCACCTGCATCTATCGAATTCCTGCAATTTTTACCAGGTCGTTACTCAATCTAGTAGGGGTTCACCCTTTTTTTTTAACATTGGGAAATGCCTACGCATACCCGCCTCGCGGGGGACTCGCACCGACTAAAACCCCATGGTGTTCCACCTTCGTCGCATATTGGCAGGGCTACGGGAACGAGGGGTTCACCCTACAGTACGTCTACCAGTACGAAGATGCCACTAGAGAACCTTTTTTCCACATAGGTTGTCGATTGTTCGAGCTATATAACCGGTACATTGCTACTCCAGCTTACTAATACTTTGAGCTATGTCGTTCACTCTGGTTCTACTGCGGATATCCTCAATTCTAAGTTTATCACGCAGATAAACCCCGCGTAGAGCCCTCTCCATAACTACCTGAGTGACATTAAGCGTCTTCTTGCGACCAGAAGTGAAGGACGACGTCTCAGATACGTAAGTCATCACTGACAACACGCACTGGTTGTGCAATCTAGTTTTCAGGTTTTGAGGTATACCTGACGAGAAGATGTGTCGTAGTCTCCATGAGATACGATCCGTAATGACTCTCGAAAACAGCACGTAGACGCGGCTCAGAAGGAAAATCAGTCTGTATTTCTTCAAGAAAGCGTTGTCGCCTTTCTTAAAGAACATGATCAACGCACTTCTGCTCCACGCCACCGGAGTTGTGCCACCTTGAAAAACGGAATTGAAGAGCCTCTGAAGTATTTTAAGTACCGGTGTTCCACCCGCTTTCAAAAGCTCCGCTGTAATTCCATCCTCACCTGGGGCCCTGCCGTTTTTAAAGTGCTGGAGAGCCATTCTCATCTCGCTCAGACTGATGTCGTCTGAGTGTCGGATAAGACTTGCTCTTGGATAGTTACTCACACTTGCGTGTGGCTACAACGATGATGTGTACAGCTGTTCATAGAGTCTCTTAATCTCACTCAAAATCTCAGGTGTTTCGGAAAGGATTCACGACAGTTTGGCAAACAGATCTCCAGCAAAGATTTTGGAGCCCTGATTCCTCTAACTTGCTTATTTAATACGAGAAGTATTAAAGTTGCGTAAGTCGCACCAAATGCATGTGGAGATCTGTCTGTTTAATTGCCTGTATGCTGTCAAATCTGTTGAAGACTGCAGTTTCATTTCCCGTCTAACAGCCATAAGATAAGAATTACTTCTTTTTAAACTTAAAAATTACAATAATAACGGCCGTGTTGTTTCGGATTTGTGTGTTGATACACAGGCCGCTCGCCCTCATACAATATGCGGATGGGTCGAGCGACTGATCCAAATCTGTATCCGAGTTGTCGTAGTCACCGAGCAATATTATTACAATGCATATAATATATATTATATGTGTATGAAATTGTTATTATATTGTTTTAATTCTTATGTGTGTGTTTTCTAGTGACAGATGATTATGTGTATATGAGCGGATTTTGAATCGAGTCATCAGGAACAAAATTTCTCTCCGAATTATACGCAAACTCTAGCCCGAGACACAAAGGGGTGTTCCAATTTAAACCCTAATAGGAAAGATACTAAATATCAACCTACCCTCTCATTCCTTAAATTCAGGCTAAGAGGCCTCTGATAAAAATCTGGATCGAGTAAAATGCCAGAAATTAAACCTTAGTAGGTGCAGAACATTCCGTTTATTACTCCGCCATTGATTCTCGCACGGCAACTGTTAATTCGATCCTGACTTCAGATTCCGTCCCGCTGAAGACGTACTCGTAATCTAAGAAAACAATTTACTTTATTCAAAAACATTTCACGTGAGTTAATATAAACTGTATTTCTATTTCCTTTTAATACTGTATTTTTTCTTTTATTTTTATGGTTATGTTTTAATTATTGCTGTTTATTAATTTTAAAACCATGTGGTGGCATCGAGTAGTAGTGGTGTAAGAATATCGTGGGAGGTGACGGAAGGAAACAAACCACAAGACGCTCAGCAGTATCTCCCTAATAAAAACTAGAAAAAAAATGCGTTGCCAACCCGCTTGCTAACCGTGGGGCGTAATATTATGGGCCAATGTATTCATTTTTAAGTCCATGATACCTGAAATAATTAACTGTACTGTTCCTATTGTATAGCGTATACAAAAATGGTTATTTAGTTTTCCATAGAATTTGTTCCATTTTATTTTTTATATTTAACATTTTATAACTATTTTAAGCCAGCACTTATAACTTATAAAAGTTAATAAAGAGTAAAAATACTTACCACTATTTCTACTACTATGACTACTATCTCACCTGAGGGTAAGTGGTGATGTAGTCGAAGATGGTATAGCGCTCTGATTTAGCTTAACAGAAACCTATTTATTCTTCAGATTCAGTGTTTGAAAGACGGGTGCAAAGCCTGAGGGGGATGATACCTTCAGTTATTTAGAACATATTAAGCTAAACTTGTCTTAGACGAAGTCTGCTCCTTTATGGCACATCTAGGACCAGAATGACTTCCTTAGTGACTGGCAATACGGGTTTCGCCGCAAATGGTCAGCTGGGGACCTTCTAGTGCATGCCACACAAGTAAGGATTGAGGCACTCGAGAATGGAATGAACGGGTCCAACGGAAAATATTTGTATATCTCACCTTGAACTTTGTTTAGATGTTTAGCTTACTGTTACATTTGTTAAATCTCAAACAAATAGGGTTACATATGCGTTGCCACCCTTCAGAACAAAGATGGAATGTCTCACAGCATGTGATTACATGTGCTTTCTTAACCCTACAAACCAGTGCAAGAAATATATGTAGATATATATGTAGATAATATATGTAATATATATAGATATTTAGTAATATGAATAGGTAAGAGAGTGGAACCAACACAGCTGGACTCATTCTTACTCTTAAAATTATTTAAATAAAACTAGTTTTACGAGTTTTATGGCGTATATTAACTACTTTTATACTCCCGACGTTTCGAGCACTTTACAGCACCCATGGTCACGGGTCAGCCAAGGCTACCGACAGATTACGTAAAACCTAGTTTTATTTAAATGTGTAGCGTTAGTGTTAACATAAGAAATCGGTTAAATTAAATATGTATTGAAAATGTTCAAAAGCATTTTCTCTGGCACTTAGCGTTTTCTGTCATCAGAGCTAAAAACTAGGGCATCGGTAGCAATAATTTTTGTAATTTATTGCAAGTATTTATGGGCTTCATAAGCCACTTAAAACTGGGTAGATTGTGAGTTTCGTGCGAAAGTTCTTGTATTGCGATCGATAGTATGTCTGCCAATTCTGACATTTCACATTAATCTGTGTTAATGATGGACAATGGTGTTTATAAATAAATAAATTTTTTCCAGCTGAGGTTTCAAACAAGATCACATAAACACGAAGACCTCTAAATTTTTGATATATTATAAAAAATCTATCATAAGTTCAAAGTGTTTTACAAAAAGTCTTAAAAATATTAAAACATTATAATATATTACCGGTACTCACACGTGCTAACCGCACCAACACGTTTAAACTTAAAATTCAACACAATATCTATGTCGGCACTCTCGAGGTTAGGTCGCTCTCTGCAACAAATTCAAGTAACACCCTCGAGTATTATACATATTGTACTGTAATATTTGAATAACCACTTCTTTTACACTCAGCGTTTTAGGTTTTTAAATGTGAATACCCATTTTAAAATTTTTTGAATGTCAGTGTGTATGTCCGACTTAATAGTATATTCGAAATGGCTGAACTAATTGCTTTGAAGCTGCACGAACAGATAAAGAGCAACACCAGGAATGATCTAGACTACATTCGAAAATGTTTGAATTTTTTTTTTGTCTTGGATCATTATTTTAAACCTCAGTAACGCCTCATTTATAGTGATATACCTTCGCGTACCCTGGCAAAGCTGAGAGACGAGAGCCGTGGTGTCTCAGATGGTTAACCATCTGAGATACCACGGCTGTAAAAATAACAGAACGCGAGTAACCCGGGTTCGATCCCCGCCGGCACCAATGAAATTGTTAATTGCAATTTTAATTGCTAATTTACCACGTGCTCGGCGGTGAAGGAAAACATCGTGAGGAAACCTGCATGTCTGAGAAATAAGAAAGAAAAAATATTTCGTGGACATGTGAATTTCGCCAACACGCATTGGGGCAGCGCGGTGGACACTTTATTGCCCTTAAACCCTCTCAGAATTGAGGGGAGGCCTGTGCTCAGCAGTGGGACGTATATAGGCCGTAACTTTACTTTTTACTTTACCCAGGTGAAGCCGAAGCGCGTTGATACTTTTAAATATAAAATTAAACTAGTAAGATATAATTAAAAGTATGTTAAATAATATAACATAAATGAAAAAATAGAATATACAATTTAAAAAATAAGAAAAGAAATGAATCCAAAAACGACTGAATTCTTTTACACTCAGGGTTTTATTTGCTATCCTTTTAAACATGATTAACCATTTAAAACTTAGAATGTCAGTGTGCCTATCCGGGCTTACTCTTATCTTCGAAGTACGTGAACCAATTGCGAAGAAGCTGCATGAGCAGATAGAAAGCAACACCACACCAGTGAGCTAGATTAGACTTTATTCAAGAATATTTCAAATATTTCTTTTTCGATCTTTGATGATAATTTTAAACCTCAATAACGCCTCATTTATAGTGGTACCTTCGCTTTGAAGCCGAGGCGAGTCCTTACTTTAAAATATAAAATAGTTTAATTTTACATTTTTATTAGAAACAAATAATTAAAATTATGCAGAGTAATAATACGTTAATAAAAATCAGTTTATAAAATTAAAAAATACGAAATGAAATGAATCATAAAACGTTTTATTTTTATTTTACTATTATTTATTGCTATTATCGTACCAAGCATTGTCCTAGTACGGGTATTGACAAGAAGTGATGTGAAGTCACGCGATGTGATTCAAGGTATATATATATATGATAGTATAGTTGTGGTCTATTTATTTATAAAACAGTTATATATTGTGTTGACGCGGCGAAAAAATATCTACAACCTCCATATATATATATACACATTATACATTCTACATTTCTGTATCTTATTCACGAGGCTTTATTATCTATATACATATAAAAAAATAAGTGTGTCTGTAAACAGAAAGCTTTGAACGCTTGACTAAATGACCTCCATTGTACTCAAGAGATTATTAGCACGTTATTAAGGGAAACAAATTCATTTTTTCAATGTTTGTCTTTCTGCCTGTCTGTCTGTCCGGGGGCTATCCTTCGAAATGGCTGAACCACTCGTATCGTAGAATATTGCCAGAAGGGATCTGGACTATATTTTATCCGAAAAACTTAAAGTTATTGTAATTCTATTTTTTTTTTGTAATAAACAAATTGTCTGTGAATATCTTATAGATTTCATCCAGGCGAAGTCGGGGCGCATTGCTAGTAAATAATATAAATATAACCATCCGCTCCGATTTATGGCGGTATGACATTTACGCGAGATAAAAAATGTAAACGAGATTTTTTTTATAGAATTAGGGTGATAAACGAGCACACAGTTTACATCGACATCGAATCTATATTTAACCTCGATTAAGAATGAAATTGCATATGCGTTGTCATATCTGAGGACTAAGATGACATTCTGCGTCTCTGCATTTTAAAAAGTTTTCCGTTTCTTTACGTGCACCTTACGAATTAAGCTGCTATTTTACGCGGGTATTCTGTGAGAGCATGGTCCCGGTCGTGCCGACCTATTCGTGCTACAACCATAATACAGCTGCAGCGTGGTACCACGTAAATAGTTAAAAGTTTAAAGTACATATGTTAAGTAAATTAAGTAATGCAATAAAGTTATTTTTCACAGTTTTTCACATCAATCTTTATAGTGGAAGACTTTATCGGGAAAAGTTCCGGACGTGAATATTTGCATGACTTGCAGTTTCGGAAGCACTGCAAGTGGGTTAAAGCTAAACTAATATTTTTAAGTAATTTTCAGTTTAAAGAACTTAATTTCTCATTAAGATAATTTTCACTTACTTAGAACAATATTTAATTAATAATTACAATTCTAGTGCGTGCGGATAGTAGGGTAGTAGGGTACATCGGTCGGTGGTCAACCAAGAAGCGAGTTCATTATATTCCTTTCTAACTCTAAAGCGGTGGTCCAAGTTAATATTAATGCATAGTTTTACTATATCTATATATAAAAATTAAAATTGTATATAAAGTTGATTTTCGTTAGTCTCGCAAAAAATTCGAAAATGGGGTATGACCACTCTTACATAGAATACCAGCCTAAAATAGTAGATTAATTCTGCTGTGTTTTCTATGGAGAGTGTAGAGAACCGGACACCCTTTTTACTGATAACGAGACATATTACCTTAAGCCTCAACACATGCATTTTGATCCTTATGTGAGGATAGCTGCTAATATATATGGGCCACAGCATCCACTTACCATCAGTTTCGCTGTGTACTCGTCTGGCTCCCTTATTCTGTAAAAAAAGACTAACTTTTTATTCTTACTTAGCATATGTATCGTTTCGATTTCTTCTTTTTGTACAAATAAGTTATTATAGTTATTGTTAATAAAAATAATAATATGTATTGCCACACAATAATAGGTTTACAAATGAAAACAAAGTAAGTATACACATAAGTAAAGACTTCGAAAAATCAATAAAAAATGAACATTTACATACATAAATACATAAACACTCACGCCTGTCACCCAGAAGGGTAGGCAGAGACTACAGACTTCCATTTAGCACGATCCTGACATACCTTTCTCGCCTCTTCCACATCCATATACCTACGCATACATGCTCGTCGGTTAAGGGTACACTTAATTTGGCCCGTTTTTAGTATATCGCCAATTTGGTCGACAAACTTCCGCCTAGGACGTCCCTTTCCGACTCTTCCATTCACTTCTGCAACATATATTTGCTTTGTCAGTCTTTCCGCATTCATTCTTTCTACATGACCAAATCACCGAAGCATTCCTTTCTTAATCCTGGTCACCGCATCATCTTGCAAACCACACTCTTCTTTTATCACACAGTTTCTCACCCTGTCACTCAGATTCAGCCCTAACATACTCCTTAGCGACCGCATTTCTACTGCATTTATTCTACTCTCGTGCTTCTTCTGCCACACCCAACTTACAATTAGCAAATTAACTACTACTACTGAATATACGAGTATAAAGTAAAGCAACGGGAACAGGCTCAGTATTCGCTGGACATTACGCTCAGCACTGGTTTTCAGCCAGGTCGCATGCATTTTATCATCCTTAATTTTGTATTTGTGGTAACCCTTATTACAGTTTATATGTGTTAAATAAAAATATTATCATAAATAAACATACGGTCATATGCCCTAAAAAGACGTTTGTATACGAAATAACTCCTTTTTAACATTTTTTTTTAATTTTATGAATGTAATATTTGAAAAGTTTCCATATTTTCGCGAGCGAATATTTAAAATATCCTTTGAAGTTCTTTATCTTATGTCATGGAATATTTGGCATGTTTTAGGCTTTTTTACGTGTATTTACTTCATGGCATTCTTACTCCCACCTAATTTATTGTATAAGTAAAGTGGACTTTTGTCACTAATAATTTTGCAAACTAAGCAAACCAAATTCCTACGAATTTCCTACGTGCGTCCATTTTTAAAATATTGTTTTCGTTAAGATTAGGCGTAATATGAGCTCTGTATGGGACGTTAAAGCAAAACCGAGTACATGCATTTTGAACGCGTTGAATTGCCCTGTTTTGTTTTTACATATAGTCGTGGGCCATAGACGGTATCGCAATAATTAAAATGTTATAATATTAACGACTCAACTAAGGTCTTCCTGATAGTTACTGTTAAATATTTTCTTTTGCATTAAAATACCTTTAAACGATAAAATGAATTACCTATTTTAATATTGACCTGCTAATTAAAGCGTAGTTCGCTGTCGATGGTAAGATCAAGGTTATTAGTATGAATGTCTCTAAGTACCTTTTATCGTTGATGAGTATTTCAATGTTTTTACTTAATATTTTTTAACATTGTGTTTTACTTCATAACACACAGGATACAATTGAAGGAAACTGACCAGCTGGCAGAATTGGGACCGAAAGAGCTCAAAGTTTTCACGGATGGTTCTAAGACAAACGAAGGTGTGGGGTCTGGGGCTTTCTCTGAAGAACTTAATATCCACATATGCAAACCGCTGGGTACCCATAACATAGTCTTCCAGACTGAATGCATGAGTATCATCCAAGCGGCCATAGCAATAGATGCAAGGAAGGTGAAAGACTTCTCCATCAGAATACTGCCCGACAGTATGGCGGTACTATAAGCTCTGAGTTTCAATATGGCGAACTCGGGATTGATATATGAGTGCCATCAACGATTGAATGAGGTATTTAATCACAACAATGTGACTCTGCAATGGATCAAGGGACACAGGGGATCTAACCTTCTTTATTCACGGAATAAACAGTTTTGTCAGGTTCCCCTGTGCTACGTTGGCTCAGTGTTGCTGGTTCAGTTGCTTATCACTAAACATCTCGGCACGCCGGGATCGCTCCCCGAAGTTGCTTGCAACATCAAACGATTGTTGAATTTCTTCGGGGACATATCATGGCTCGAATAACCACGTTATTCCTGCACATACGCAAAATACGCGCTTAGACGTGGAGTTGCGGAAAACAGCCCATCGTATACTAAACTACTTCATAGCACTTGGCAGTTAGTTTGGACATAGCGAATGCCTTCGATTGGGTCTAGGAAAAATATATTTAAATGTTCTCGCTCGCTTAGAGTTCAATGCGCTGGCAAACATCTTGCTGAAAGATTAACCGATGAGAAAAAAAGATTCTCGAGTGTGTGTGTAATTATCATCATCATTACAGCTCTTCTACTACTCTATTCCATATTGTCCCATAGGTAGCGTAAGAAGCGACAGAGGGAAACAAACCAGGAGACGCTCAGTAGTATCTTCCTAATAACAACTAGAAATAAAAACTGCGGTACCAACCCGCTTGCTAAGCTTAGCATCTATAGCAAATAACCGTTTTATATATATTTTAAGGTTAATATATATTGTTACGGGCCATGGTTTATGCCTGAAATAAGATACTGTATTGTTACTCCTTTATAGCATAAACAAAACATTTTATTTATTATTTTATCGAATTTGTTCAATAAAATGGAACATAATATAAATTTTTAACTATACATTTTTTTTGCTATTTTAAGCCAGTACTGGCTTTTAATAGTTACTAAATGTAAAAATACTTACTACTGTTTCTACTACTATGACTACTATCTCACCTGAGGGTAAGTGGTGATTTAGCCGAAGAAGATATGGTGCTCTGATTTAGCTTAACAAAAACCTATTCATTCTTCAGATCCCATGTTTGCAGATGGGTACAAAGCCTGAAGGCGAATATACCTGAAACAATTTAGAACATATTAAGATTAACTTATCTTAGACGAAGTCTGCTCTTTTTTATTGAATTTCTAAGGTTTTTAACAACTAAACCCTTTTTTTAATTAATTGCTAATAAGGTTCGTACAGAGACAGTATGTTATTTTTTATTTATGTAATGTGTAATCACATATTACATAAATAAAAATAAAAATAATTTTCAATCATCTTCATCACTAGAAAAACATTCTAGGCATATTTAGGTTTAAGAAACCAAAAACAAAATTAAAGAATTGCTGGGTTTAAGCATTCATAATAAATAAAAAGGGCTTTGTTGTTCAAGCATTTTTAAAAACATACTTAGTTCTTTTCATTGTCATTTCTTTTTAGGTATAATTTACGCAGATGTCTCATCAACTTTTGGAGGGTGTACAAAGCAAATTGATGACGAATATTTTTAATATTTAACAGAGCAATATAAAAAAATTTTGTGTTAAAATAATTTATTTTTCGTGTTCAAAACGTTGACCACGATTTCTTGTCACTTCTGTGGTCGTAATTTTTCATCTCCTGCTTCATTACTTGAAAAGCCGGAATGGATTCTTCCTATTAACTCCTCTCTGGTTAGATATTTCCACATGTATGTAGACAAGCTTCTTATCCCGTCCCCAAACGAAAAAATCGACAGGAGTTAAATCAGGTGATCGAGATGGCCAAAGGCTTGGCCCGTCTCTGCTGATACAATTTTCGCACGCTTAGATTTCAATGCTCCGGACAAACATCTTGCTGATGGATCATTGGTCTTCTCGTTGCTAATATTAGTATTTCGGCCACTTCCAAAAGCTCTGGGAGATCGTTTACGTGGGATTACAGGTAATTGTCTCCATTGAAATGATCTAGTAGGAAGGAAGTGGGAACCACTCAACCTTCGACTGACTACATCTGCCCACACGTTTACTGAAAATTTTCTTTGAAACGACACTTGCTTCTTCCAGTTACAAGCTGTATTGTCTGAATATGTACAAGGAGAATGTAATGCTTTTTGAACACAGGGAAATATCGTCATCCCCGGTTTCAGTTCCAAGAACGTTATACAAATAATACAGAATATCAGCGTTGAAGTAACTCCGTTACTATAGCATTATGTTGATTCTGTAGCTTTTTTTGCTACAATTAATTTTTTTTCTTCTATGTTAAGTTTTGTGAAAGTTAGTAACAGCAACGAATAAATATGTTTTACCTTGTTTCTACATTCTACATACATTTTTACGGATTCTGTGACTTAAATAACTGATATGGAGCTTGGCCGTTTAGGCTAACTCCTTAATCGATCCCTTTTATCGCCGATCTCTTTTAACGGTGAAACCAACGACCCCGAACGTCGTTTGTACTGAAATTGGCCGCTTTTTCACGTTTATGTTTATAGTTCGATTGTATTTAACTATACTTCGATCACCAAAAAGCCTCTTAAAGTCATTTCTAGTAGGTCATCCCCACAGTCCCTAAATAAAAATTGGTATCGTGAATGCAATGTTCAAGCAAGTCAATTAAATTCATATTTCAGTTTATTACGATATAAATTTCTTTATAATCTTTGACAGCTATTGTGTTTGTGGCTTTAATAATCGCAACATAAATGGCAAATACATTACATGTAATTTTATTCCAAAACCAATTCCAATTAGTATTATTCAAACGTGTTTAAACTGATACCTTTGTTAATCTGTCCCTTTATTACAAAGCTTACTCGAAACTTTACTTTGATTTCATAAAAGACCCTCATTACAGGATATTAAAAGGCTAAAATATCACTCAATAGGGTCTTATTTATCAAAGTCAAATATATAGATGAATACGTCGAAATAATATTGTCGAATTTATTACGACATGGTTTATGTCCTTTTTGATAGTTTAGAGCTCAAGCTACGGTTCAAGAAAATGCATTTAGAAGATTAACGATTCAAAAGAATAGATGGAATAGGAAGATATCAAATTACATTATTACTAAAAACGTTACATAAATTCTTCTGATTAAAATATTAAAGACATATAAAGGAAAAAATATTTTACAAAATTTTACCGTAACTTAGTAAAAAAGCTTAATTTAAAAAAATACTTGCTAAATTGCCGGTATCTGTTGGAAGTGTGGCTAGATTTTATAATAGTTAGTTAAATAATAGTTTAGTTTATTATCTAAATGATTTAAATGAATGATATATACTTGTATTATTTTATATATTAGGTAATATTTATACAGAAAATTAATACATTGTTAAGCTTTTTATTATGTCAGCTTTTTCGTCAAGGGGCAACACGACTTACACGGTACAACGATTATTAAACCACCTGAAGAGCAAGAGTGGCGATTTAAGCTACCTCCTTCTAAAACGGGAGAAAACCATAGGTGGCTATAAATTTTATTGCGTTAAGTACATCAAAAATCTGTAAAATTAGTTTGATTTAATGTCTAATATTATCCTCAACATAAAAAAAAATCAAAATAATTCCATTCAATATAAAAATTAATGTTACATAATATTTCTTTCTATTCAAATAAATAATCAAAACATCGAAAATTCATTATGTTAAATTTATTTTATGTATGGCGAAAACGTTTTATTTTGATTTATTACGGGAAATTGACTTACGTAGTGTAGTAACTTTTCAGAGCAGAGCTTTGTTAAATTAATCTTCTTTGTGGGAAAATTTATCCGGAAAATTTCTTCCTTTTATGAGCATGACGTTGCAGTTTTAAGCAGGAGCTACGGGCGAACAGTGGGATATATTTTTTATATATAACCTTCGACAGCCTTTCTTTTTTTATTAGAAATGATGCGTCAAACGATCTTATCCTCTATGTGGTGTTAAGTGGCTACTGCGATTCATGGATTTAGTTTTCTACCTCACACAACTTCCTTGCGGTATCGACCACCAGAGATTTTTCCGGATCGATACGACTTAGGGACCTTCAAGAAAGAGCTTACTCCTTTTTAAAAGGCCGGCAACGCATCTGCAATTTCCCTGATGTTTCAGTTGTTCATGGGCGGCGGTAATCACTTACCATCAGGTGAGTCGTATGCTCGTTTGCCCCCTCTCCTATAAAAAAAAACAAATATTGACACCTGAAATCAACCTCAAACAAATAAGGCTACATATGCGTTGCCACTTCTCAGAACTAAGATGGAATGTCTCACAGCATGTGATTACATGTGCTTTCTTAACCCTACAGACCAGAACACAGCAGTGCAAGAAATGATATTTAGTAGTAGGAATAGGTAAGAGAGTGGAACCAACCCAGATGGACCCATTCTTACTCTTAAAATTAATTAAATAAAACTAGTTTTACGTGGCGTAGAGCCGCGGTAGCTCAATGGTTAACGCTCGCTGTAAATATAACAGAACGCGAGTAACCCGGGTTCGATCCCCGCCGGCACCAACGAAATTGTTAATTGCAATTTTAAGTGCTGATTTACCACGTGCTCGGCGGTGAAGGAAAACATCGTGAGGAAACCTGCATGTCTTAGGAATAAGAAAAAAAATATTTCGAAGACGTGAAGTTCGTCAACACGCATTTGGGCAGCGCGGCGGACACTTCCTTGCCCTAAACCCTCTCAGAAATGAGGGGAGGCCTGAGCCCAGCAGTGGGACGTATATAGGCTGTAACTTTACTTTACTTTACTTAGTTTTACGTATTTTATGGTGTATATTAATTTCTTTTATATTCCTGACGTTTCGAGTACTTTAACGCACCCATGGTCACGGGGCGGACTGAGGTATTTGACGTCCCAATGTCATAGTCACCCACGGCTTCCTCCAGCTTCCATAAAAATTAGTTTTATTTGAATATGTAGTGTAATTTGCGTAAACGTAAGAAGTCATTAAAATTAATTACGTATTGAAAGTGTTCGAAAGCGTTTTCTCTGGCACTTAGCATTTTCTGTCATCAATTCTTAAAACTACGGCATCCGTAGCCCTATATTTTGTAATTTATTACAGGTATTTATGGGCTGCATAAGCCATTTAGAATTGGGTAGATTTTAAGTTTTGTGTTAAATTTTGGTATTGCGATCGTTAATATGCCAATTCTGACATTTCACATTAATCTGTGATGATGATGGACAATGGTGTTTAAAAAAATATTTTTTGCAGCTGAGGCTTCAAACAAGGTCACATAAACACTAGGACATCTAGATTTTTGATATATTAGAAAAAATGTCTCGTAAGATCAAAGTGTTTTACAAAAAGTCTTAAAAATATCAAAATATTATATATTAACAGTACAACTCTGCCTGCAACAGGAAGCACGGGCAACTAACTTTGTTAATGCTTTTTGTTGCTGCCGGTCCCAAGCCCGGAAAAGAGGAGGGAACGGTTCCGCCGGAGAGAGTGGGTGTATCCGGTGGACTAACATACCCACCTGCGCTAGAACCTGCATAGTTGAGCGCCGTATGCGGAGATGAAGGAGTCCTGGAGGGTTGAGCCAATCGTCACTGGGGTATATAGTGTCGAGAGGCAACTCTTTGGTCAGGATTTCAAGCTAAACGGTGGCCTTATCTGCTAGCCACAGATAAGGAAATGGCCAAGCGTCCCGTCAGAGGGTCGGAGGCGAGGGATGTGGGGGCTGCCTAGTCTCCCTGAAAAGGGCTAGGTGGTGGTAAAGGCCAGCTGACGGGGCAAGTGAAAGTCAACTCGGGCAGTAGGGATGGGCCTGTTCAGCCCTTTCTGCCAATTGGATCGAGCTCCCGATGTCGCGCTGTGAGCTAACTCTGCGTCCCTATATTCCCCCGGTAATCCTAACGCCTGAAATTCTTTTAATAAAGTAGGGCGTTCCCAAAGGTGCGGGCTTCATGGAGGGTGGGAAGCCGGGGGGATGAATTATTACACATGTGAAAAACTATGAACAACACAAGGCCCATTAGTAGAGAAGGAGAAGTGTCAGAGGTGTTTACCTTAGACACTGATAATCCAGAAGGAAGGGTGGAGAATCGTGGGGGGCCGCCGGAACCAGCTCTAAGAAATCCGCCAGGAACCAGAGAGCAGCCAAGCGTCCTGGAAAGAAGGAAAGAGCAGCCAAAAGATTGCTGCAGGAGTCCACCTCGCCGAGAGGAGAGCACAAAAAAGTGCGACTTGAACAGCAAACAAAGGCTGCAAGAACAAGCTACGCTTCTGCTGCCTAAGAAGATTTGGGTGTGGCCCTAACGTGTGCGCGTTCAGGTCACATAACAAAGGAGATATCTGATGACATCCTCGTGGCCATACAGAGGAAGATGATCAGCGAGGCCTGGAGTAACCAAGACCCTGATGCGTCGGGCCCGGTTTTTAGAGGCAAACCCGTTTACACGGAGGGTGTCCTAAAGCTGTGGTGCGATGACCAGAAGGCTCTGGACTGGTTGAAGAGGAATATTAATACCCTCGACCTCAAATCCAACACCTCGCTATTAAGAAACAGTCAGAGATACCACAAAGAATCAAATGTGGTATCCTTATCCCTGATGCCCAAGGTGCCTGGAAGGACTCACACGACATTGGTCTTGTGCTTGCGTACCAGAACCGCTGGGTAAACATCAAGGACTGGCTACTACTCAAAGCGGACAAACAGACGCACGGGTGGTTCCTCGTTGTTTCGGTGGCGGAGGATCATATCCCGACTCTGATGAAAGCCGGGCGCCGTCTCGCATATGTATATGAGGCGGTATACGTTAAATTCCAGGGTCGTGTAGCAAAATTCGTTGATTCCCCACCTAGCAAAGAGGTAGAAAAGAACCCGGAAGTCATGGATACCGTGGCCATGGTTGCCGGTACATCGAAATCACTGGATGTCAAGTCCAGTGAAAAAACTGCCTGCACAACCGAGCCGAAGCCCCCAGTGGAAACTGAGCTCAGCGGCAGCTCACTGAGCGACGAAGAGGACTGCATTTTGCCGTCCAATTCCGACTCGGTGGCTGACGATGAAACCCGAGATCTGCTGGCAGGCTTATTTTTAGGCGGGGACGGGGATGACGCGATCGATGATGGCGTGCCCTTCGTCCAAAACTAGCCTAGTGTAGGCCAACCTCCACCACAGTGAGACAGCGTTGGCTCAGTTACGCAAGTGGTTGGAGGCACAAAGGACGGCCATAGCTCTAATCCAAGAGCCATGGGTTGGGGCCGGTAAAATTAAAGGCCTAAACAACCTAAGAGGTAAGTTATTCTACAACTCTGAGCACGACAAGCCTAGAGCGTGTATACTAATACTACTAAAGATATCTGTGCAAAACCACTAACAGATTTCTGTTCCAGAGACACGTATGCCGTAGCATTACAAAACACACAGCAGGAAAGGTTAGTCGTCGCCTCGGTCTACATGCCCGAGAAAGACACCCGTCCCCCTCACGACCTCGTCAGGCTGGTGAATTTCTGTGAGAGGGCCGGACTAGAAGTTGTGATCGGGACGGACTCCAACGCGCATCATCCCCTTTGGTGAATGGAAAAACCTAATGAACGAGGTAAGGTTTTAGTTGAATATTTATTTAGCACTAACCTAACCATATTAAATACTGGTTCTGAATCAACCTTCATAAATAAACGCTGTCGCACAATAATCGACCTCACACTTGCAACAGAAGAAGCAGCTAAGCTAATAACGGGATGGCATGTGTCGAAAGAGGCCTCATGCTCGGACCACAGATGGATCTGCTGCGTACTACAGGTGGATATCCCCGCTACCATCACCATACCATATACCACCATGGAGAAATCCCCGCAAGACGGATAAAACAAAATACCTTAATAGGCTGACGTCTTCGCTCGCGGGTGTTGGGGGAACTAATACCATAGCAGATCAATCGCTCCTAGAAGAACAGGTAGCATGATCGTTAGCTACCATGAATCATGTCCAGTAATCACTCCACCAAAACATTCTGAGCAAAATCAACAGTGGTGGGGTAAAGAAATAGACAGGAAACGTAAGAAGGTAAGAAAAGCCCTAAATAAGGCAATGAATACCTCAAAGGATGAAGACTGGCTACTATATAAGAAAGCTAAGTATGAATACAAAAAATGTATCAGGTATCGACGCTCCACAGGGTGGCGCAAATTCTGTGGTATCATAGAAACCTGTGAACAAGCAAATCGGATAAGGAAAATCCTAGCTAAACAGAACACGCCGGGATCTCTCTCTCTCTCTTTAAAGAAAGCCGACGGAAGCTACTCAACATCGCCGAATGAAACCCACCGCATCCTAATTGATACTCACTTCCCAGGTTGCTGTGTAGTTGAAAGGGTGAACCGGCATGAAGATGCACTGACACCAACAAAAGAAGACTGGGAATTAGCACAAAGAGTGGTGATGATGGACAAAATCCATTGGGCCATTCATAGTTTCCAACCCTATAAGGCAGCAGGACCTGACGGCTTATTCCCGGCACTTCTTCAGTGGGGGGGGGGGTAAAGTTCTAATAGTCAGAATTGTTGCCATAATGAGAGCATGTCTGGCTCTTAACTATATTCCTAGGGGATGGAGGGAAGTGAAAGTCACGTTCATACCCAAACCAGGTAAAAACGACTATATAGACCCTAAATCCTACAGACCTATTAGCCTCACATCCATTCTCCTAAAGACGATGGAGAGGATGTGTGAACGGGAGTTTAGAGGGTCGGTGCTAATTAACTTACCGCTACACGAAAAGCAACACGCCTATAGCTTAGGTAAATCAACGGAATCGGCACTTCACCAGGTAATAACAAAAATTGAAGAGGCCATCCAAAACAAAGCAATATGTCTAGGCTACTTCATAGACATAGAAGGTGCTTTTGACAGAACAAATTTCTCCAGCATAAAAGGTACCCTAACTAGACATAATGTTGAACCAGCACTGATTAACTGGATAGTAAACATGCTCCTTATACGAACAAAAAAGATTGCTGGTGAATCTCAGAGAATTCAGATCATGAAAGGATGCCCGCAGGGTGGGGTTTTTTCGCCTCTCCTGTGGAATATGGTCATTAATGAACTCATCAGCAAATTAAACGCTAATCATTTCTACACAGTCGGTTATGCAGATGATCTGACAATACTGGTCTCTGGTAAGACAGCAAGCATTGTGTGCGACCTGACTCAAGCGGCTCTCCGTATTGTGGAGAGATTGTGCAGGGAATATGATCTAACCGATAATCCAAATAAAACGGTTATAGTAATGTTCACACAAAAATGAATGCTGAATAACTATCATCTTCCAAGTCTTTTCAGCACAAAACTCCAACTTTCTTCCGAGGTAGAATACCTAGGTCTTACCTTGGACAGTAAACTTAACTGGAACAAACACATAGAAAACAAAATCAGCAAAGCTAGTTTAACTTTCTGGCAGTGCAGAAACATGATCGGAAAACGATGGTGTTTAACGCCAAAAATTATACTGTGGCTGTACAATACTGTAATTCGGCCCATGATCACATACGGCTCTCTGGTATGGTGGACCAAAACCAATGAAGCCACCACTATACAAAAGCTTCAGCGTTACCAGAGATTAGCTTGTATGGCTGCCACGGGCTGCATAAGGACAACACCAATAGCAGCTTTGGAGGCTATGCTGGAGCTAACACCGCTTTATCTACATATACAACAAGAAGCAACTTTAGCTGCCATTAGACTCAAGACTCTAAATCTTTTAAGTAAGAGTAGAGTTCCCCATACAGATATAATCGATGGAATTTACTCAAAAATTCCTATCTTACAAGCCAAGTATGATAGGATCCCAAAACAATTTGTATTCGATAAGAAGTACAGGATACAATGGAAGGAAACTGACTATCTGGAAGGATTGGGTCCAAGAGAGCTCAAAGTTTTCACGGATGGCTCTAAGACAAATGAAGGTGTGGGGTCTGGGGCTTTCTCTGAAGACCTTAATATCCACATATGCACACCGCTGGGTACCCACAACACAGTCTTCCAGGCTGAATGCATGGGTATCATCCAAGCGGCCATAGCAATAGATGGTAAGAAGGTGAAAGACTTCTCCATCAGAATACTGAGCGACAGTATGGCGGTACTACAAGCTCTGAGTTGCAATGTGACGAACTCGGGACTGATACACGAGTGCCATCAACGATTGAATGAGGTATGTAAGTACAACAATGTGACTCTGCAATGGATCAAGGGACACAGTGGATCTAGAGGCAACGATGCAGCAGATAAACTGGCCAGAAGAGGATCGGCCCTAGCAACTATAGGGCCGAAACCAATAATATCAATCCCCTTTGGCTACGTTCGTTCACTGGTACGGTATGGTTCAATAATTTACACGTACAGCTTTGGAAAAATTTAGTAGACTGTAGACAAGCTAGGGAGGCCCTACCTTAAATAAACAGTCGTCTAACCAAGGTTCTAATGAGACTGAACAAGCCACAGATCAGGATAGTAACAAGTGCTATCACAGGACATGGCTCTTTTAACAAACATTTGTTCACCATAGGTGTTACTGACAGCCCCCTGTGCAGGGCATGCATGGGAGAGGAAGAAACGGCGGCTCACGTGTTGCTGACATGTCCAGAATTCGCTTCATACAGGGCTAAACGTCTCGGCACGCTGGGATCGCTCCCCCGAAGTTGCTTGCAACATCAAGGGACTGCTGAGCTTCTTCGCGGAGATATCATGGCTCGAATAAGCATATTATTCCTGCCCACACGCAAAATACGCGCTTAGACGTGGAGTTGCGGAAAACAGCCCGTCGTAAACTAAACTAAATTAATATTAATAGTACTCACACGTGCTAACCGTACCAACACGTTTAAACTTAAAATTCAACACAATATCTAGCAGCTGCCGTTGCACTCTAGAAGTTAGGTCGCTCTTTGCAAAAAAATTCAAGTAACACCCTCGAGTACTATATATATTGCACTGTAATATCGGAATAACTGACTTATTTTACACTCAGGGTTTTATTTGATTAACCATTTTTGAAAACTTTGAATGTCAGTGTGCTTGTCAGTGGATTTACTCTTATCTTCGAAATAGCTGAACCAATTGCGAAGAAGCTGCTTGAACAGATAAAGAGCAACATTAGGAGTGATCTAGATTATAATTTATTCGAGAATGTTTGAAATATTTCTTTTTCGATCTTTGATCATAATTTTAAACCTCAATAACGCCTCATTTTATAGTGATACCTTCGCTTACCCAGGCGAAGCCGAGGCGAGTCGTTACTTTAAAATAATAATAATAATAATAATAATATATATTTTTATTTACTCTCACAATTTAGATTTACAAGTTAGAGTATAAACAGTGTACACTATGGGCTGGGAGTCTGGTGTCTATACTAGGCGGAAGCCTGTGTTACGGATCACCAGGGTATCCCCCTCAGGATATTATCAACATAACTTAACAAGTTATTTGTTTGATTAACAATTGAGAGATATTGTATTATTAGTTACTTTTGTGTTGTGTTGTGTGTGTGTGTGTGTGTGTGTGTGTGTGTGTGTGTGTGTGTGTGTGTGTAACTGTAAGTTGTGTATGTATGTATGATCTATCCAGTACTAAAACTATGTATATGAAATAAGAAGGTTTTCAGTGGTGTCATAGTCCAGACTTAACAAACATTGAGTTACTTTTAATTTGCAAGTGCGTTTATTAAGAGGATATATACCAATTCTAGCGTTTACTTTATTATATAGAAAATTACCCAAAAAGATAAAAAATTTATGAGTAAATTTGGTGCAATGTGTGTTGTAGTAACAGACTAGATCATTTCTGCGCTTATCTTTTATCAATTGTAAGTTATAGTGTAAGAGTGAGTGCTTTTTAATGATACAATGTAAAATAAAGAGCTGCCTGACAGATAGGACTTTCCAATGTTTGTATAGTTCGACAGTAGGATAAAGAAAGGGAAGTGAGGCGGATACTTTTAGTATAGCTCTCTGTGCTCGTTCCAGTTTTATTATTTTTGTCCTTTCAGAACCACCCCAAGTTGTTATGTAGTATGTGATAATAGATTGACATAAGGCAAAGTAAATTATTTTGATGACTTTTGAGTCAGCTATGTGCTTAAGGTTTTTGAAAATGTATATTAACTTTCTTATTCTAGTTGTTAACATGTTTATGTGGCTATGAAAACTGAGTTTGTTATCAATAATTACACCAAGATATTTTATATTATCTACTCTCTCAATAACACTGCAATGACATTGTGATTTTTTCAGCTTCGAACATGTATGTACTCTTAATGAATATTGGGAGTTAATGTTATTTGTTGAACGCATGGTAAAAGTCATATATTTTGTTTTTTGTATATTTAATGTTAAAATGTTGTTTTTTAGCCAGTCAGATACTTTATTTAAGCCTTCTTGAGCGTTTGCATATACTTCTTGCCACGTATTTGCATGAAAAATGAGGGCTGTATCGTCAGCAAAACTTAGGATCTTACCTTGTGTAACTTTAATATTAAGGAGATCGTTAATGTATGTTAAAAACAGTGTAGGACCGAGTACACTTCCTTGTGGTACGCCAAATGATATGTTAAGTGCTTCACTAACATGATTATCAACCCTAACTTGCTGAGTTCTATTTGTTAGATAGTCTTTTATAAGATCTAAAGGTATGCCTCTAATGCCCATATAATCTAATTTGTTCACAAGCAGTGGGATGTAGACGGTGTCAAACGCTTTTGCTAGATCTAAGAATATAGCTAAGACTTTTTGTTTCTTATCAAGATTATTTACGACAAAATCAGTGAGTTCATGTACGGCATCTGCCGTTGATTTATTGGGGCGAAAACCAAATTGATATTGTGATAATAATTTATTACTTTCTAGATAATTAGTAAGTCTTGTATTAATTAAGCGCTCTAAGATTTTTGACATTGTTGGGAGCAAGGAAATCGGTCTATAATTGTTTAAACTATGTTTATCTCCACTCTTTAGAATAGGTATTGTAATCGATTTTTTAAAAACTGTTGGAAACTTACCAGTGGTTATAGCTAAATTACAAATGTGAGTTATGGGTTTGCAAAGTAAATTCTTGTTATGTTTAAGCAGGTCACTTGTGATATTATCCAGTCCTACTGCACAACCTGACTTTAGATTCGATATAAGTAGATCCATTTCCTTCTCATCCGTTGGCAATAAAACAATAGATTTTGAAAAGTGGCCTATTTCTGTACGGGTTATTTTATTTAATTGAATGATCTCTCTAGCTAAGTTTTGACCTACATTAACAAAGTATGAGTTAATTTTATTTACTGAGGTTTTTGGGTCATCTGATATTGATAATAATTCAGTCGGTGATTCTTTAGCTTTCTTTGAATGTGTTATCTTTTTTATGGTTTCCCATAATAATTTAGTATTATTACTTGTTTTAGATATCTCATTTTTTTCATAGTCTTTTTTAATATTAGCTAATATTTTGCCACAAAAATTTCTGTATCTTTTATATGTCAAATTTAAGACTTCATTATTTGGATGTTTTCTGACCTTTTTATGGAGATTATCCCTATTTCTAATGCATCTTAAAAGTCCTGGTGTTATCCATGGTTTTCTTATGATTTTTCGCTGTGATATATTAATTGTTTTTGGTGTGTGAATCAATAATATTAGATAGTGAATTTACCAGATAATCAGTCGCAACATTAACATCAAACATATTAAAAATTGGTGAAAAGTCAGTCTTTTTTATTTCTAAGTATACATTATTGTAATTAGTGATTTTCTTAGTCAAATTAGTGCAATAATTATTATTTTTTAAATTTAAAAGCAAGATAACACAGTCATGATCTGTAATTGTTGTCTGAGAAACACAGCAGATTGCTTTGTAATTCGTTTTTAACATAATATGATCCAAGCAGGTTCGATTGTGAGTGGGCAATGTATGTGCAGAAAGGATACCAAATGACGCTAATAAGTTCAAGTAGTTTTCGGCATGAGTATCTTTGTTCTGTTCACAAATATCAATATTAATATCGCCTGCGATAATTATTATATAAACATATTTTCTGTAATAAATAATTAAGAGATTCAATAAATTTTGTAACGTCTCTTTGACTAGGAGGCCTATAAAGTGCCACAATAATTGTATCGTTATTTAGCTTAGCTAGTAAACAGTTAGCGCCGATAAAGTTTGGTTCACTAATAGATATATTTAAATTAATTTTACTATAAATTATCACTCCTTCATTTTGTGTATTGTTATTTAGCGTGTAACTATAACTGTAGCCTTCAATAGGAGGTATTATTTGAGAACTTTGTAACCAACATTCAGTCGCGATTATTATGTCAAAAATAATTTTAGATCTTGTTAGTAATGTAATTAGATTATCGTAATTTTTTCTAATGCTGCGCACATTCTGCATTAAAAGTTTTAAGGGTTGATGGTTATTACCTGTAATATGCTTATAGCAGTGTTCTATATCGCAGTATGAGGAGTTCGCTGTTGTTATTGTATCTAAATCGTTAATTATATTCCTTATATTTTCGCCTTTTGTAATATTTTTTTAAACAAATACAATCTTTCATCATGAATTCGATGTAAAATACTGATTAAAAACTTAGTTTTAAGGTGCATGAATACTTTAGAACTAAAAATATATTTTATATTTATAAACAAAAATATTTGGTAAATCCTTCTCTTAATTCTAACAGTATACATAAAGCTATGCACCTGTAACATATGTTTAGTACTAAAAATAATATTACTGGACGAATCATGCATAAGAATAAAATTAAAAGTGAGTTTTATGTAGTTTAAATGTTTTGGGTGCATGTATTGGTTATTAGAATAAGTGTTCGATATAAAATCAACAATAAAACTAAAGACTAATATTTTAAAACAAAATAACATAAAAAACAAACAGAACGCGATTTTTATGTCAAAACTAATTTTCGACCTCGATAGTAATGTAATTAGATTACAAAAACTTTTTCTAATACTGCGCATATTTTGCATTAGTAGTTTTATGGGCTGATACGTGAAGCGATTAGTTGCAGTACGTTTATAGCTGTGTTCTATATCGCAGTATGAAGAGGTTGTTGTTTTGATTGTGTCTAGATCGTTAATAATATTCTTTAAATTTGCCTTTTGTAATATTTTTTGAACATGTACAATCCATCATCATGTATTCGATGTAAAAAACTGATTAAGAACTTAGTTTTAAGGTGCGTGAATACTTTAGTACTAAATAAATATTTAATATTTAGGAATAAAAATATTTGGTAAATCCTTGTATTAATTCTAATAGAACACATAAAGCTACTCACCTGTGTATTATGTAATATTATAATATTATTACTGGACAAATCATATATAAAAACAAAGTTAAAAGTGTGTTTTATGTAGTGTAAATGTTTTGCGTGTATGTATAGGTTAATAAAATAAGGATTCGATATAAAGTTAAAAACAAAACCTAAGATTAATAATTAAGAACAAAATAACTTAAAATACATACAGAGTCATAGCTTTAGTTTTGATAGATGTTCTTCACTTTCAATATGAATTATTTGCATCCCGTCTTTATTGCGTAGATATATTTTGCCATAAGAAGTCCAGCAACTATCATAGTTGTGAGCCTTCGCGAATTGTCTGGCTAAATAGTGTATTCTTTTTGCCCTTGGTGTTAAGTATTCCGCTATAAAAATGAACTTGGAGGATCCTTCTATATTTAAAAGTTCAGTGCTCAGGCGCTGAGTTTTATTGTTTATATTGTACAATCTGGCAGATCGTATAAAATTTTCCTTTAGGGTTGGCTTCATAAAGTCGATTATTATTGGGCTAAATTCCTTATTTTTAGTCTTTTGC
Source organism: Parnassius apollo (assembly GCA_907164705.1). Taxonomy (NCBI): domain Eukaryota; kingdom Metazoa; phylum Arthropoda; class Insecta; order Lepidoptera; family Papilionidae; genus Parnassius; species Parnassius apollo. Next base: position 468,800 of record CAJQZP010001616.1, on the reverse strand, counting down.
CGAAAAACATCTTGTATGTCCGTGTCGAGGATCTTCATATTAATAATTTCTCCCAAATTCTTTACCAAGGAAATAAGTTCATTTTTATTTTCATATTGGGTTCGTGGAATATTTTTTATTTTTGCCATCGTGGATCTAGCATTACGTTCCAAAAGTTCAATTTTCTGCTCAAGAGAGTTTATGAGACAGGTTTTCAAACTATTTTCTTCTTTATATGTTCTAATTCCTTTAAAACATCGTCATACTTTGCAGATAGGAATGAAATGGACTCACGAATTTCGACGTTTTGCTGCTTGATCTCATTAATTGATGTGATTAAAGTTTCAATCTTTTGGTTCTGTTGTTTATTAAAATCATTAAACATACGGCGCAATTCCTGCATTAACGACGATTCTTCACTCGGCTCAGGAATCTTTCTTTTTTGTCTTCTCGTCAAAGTGCTACATTCATTATCACTTTCCATATGAATATTAAGATGAGGATCCGATCCGTGTAGCTGTATTCGGGTTTTATTAGCAGATAAATTTAATGTATTTGGTGGAGTACGCTGTGTTGACATTATATTACGTGGGTATAAAATACTTAGCAGGCTGACGGTATCTATCTTCGTAGTTAGGGCGGAGTCAATGTTGCGTCAGTTTGTATCGATATCCTTGTTTAGCTGTTTTGTCCTACTCACGCCTCGTCACTGCAGTTAACGTTCAACGCACTCTTTATGCACTGCGTTCCTAGTAGCTCGATGTATTTAACTAATACGACGTTGTGAAATATTATTTTTATATTCGAGTAAAATATAAGAAACACGTCCGATGTCCACCGAAGCCCGAGGGGAAGAGGATATAAAATTAAACTAGTAACATATAATTAAATTTATGGAAAGTAATAATACGTTAATAAAAATCAGTATATAAAATTAAAAAATACGAAATCCAATGAATCAAAAAGCGTTTTATTTTTATTTTACTAGTATTTATTGTTATTATTGTACCGAGCATTGTCCTAGTACGGGAATCGACAAGAAGTGATGTGAAGTCACGCTATAATTGATAGTTGCGGCCTATTTCCTTATATATCGGTTATATATTGTGTGGAGGCGGCGGAAAAATATCCATAACCCCATATATATATATATATATATATATATATATATATATATATATATATATTTTTGTAATATATATTCTAAATATCTGTATCTAAATCTGGAGGCCTTAGCAACAAATTATCATCTCTCTACATCTACATACCTACATGTAAAAAACTGAAACGTGTCTATCAATAGAAAGCTTTGAACGCTTTACTAAATGACCTCCATTAAACCCAAGAGTTTATTAGCACGTTATTAAGGGAAACAAAATATTTTTTTTTTAATTTTTGTCTTTCCGCCTGTCTATCTGTCCGGGCCAACTTTGGAATGGCTGAACCACCTGTGCAGAGAATATTGTCAGGAGGGATCTGGACTATATTTAATCCGAAAAACTTAAAGTTATTGTAATTATAATTATTTATTATAATTAAGCTAATATTTTAGAGATCATTTTTTTATAAAATAAGGGTGACAAACGATCACACAGTACACCTGATGGTAAATGGATACTGTGGCCCATAAACATCTACATTTATCCTCGATTAAGAATCAAAATGCACATGAGCTGTCACCCCTGTGGATGGAATGCCCCGTTTTACACCATTGACTAGACCATATCGAAGAACAGTGTTTGGCTCTAATTCTTCAATTGCTGGAATGAGCAAACTTGTTAACACATTTAGAGATAAAATTGATATATTTTTCGATCCTCCTAACAAGCTCCGTCGCACCTTAAGAGACCATCTTTTGTAATATTCTATAAAATATGTTCTTTCCTTTTCGCTTCTATATATTTTTAGTACTGTATTTCATTATCATTTTTTTAATAGTTATTTATCCTAGAAATATAGGTACACAGTGGTGAGAAAGTAATTTGTATGTTGTATCCGCCTGTAATTATTTGACATTTTAGTTCTTATCGCTTCATTGTATTTAATTAGCATGTAAGGAATAATACAAATGTTGGTGGATCAATAAAAAAAAATTATCTTTGAGTTTACAGAACGCACTTTGCGGTACAGTATTCGTAATATTTTATTTAAAAATATTCAGTAACTATAAGATTTTATGAATTTTTTGCCGCCTTCATTTATTTCTTCACTAAACGTGAAACAGAGTTTAAATTTACTGAAATAACGTTGCACAGTGTCAATTAAAAAATAAAATAACTATGAATCTATTCACGGTTTACGTTTGCTTGTATAAACATACAACAAAATTTGTAACAATATATTAAGGGGTTATTTATGAAGGTTAAAAGCCAAAAGGTCTGATTTTTTGTCGGCCAATATTTGCAAAACTGCGGAAAAACACCAATTGTTGATTAAATCGAATAAAAACGGGTTAGGCGATTATATTATGTTATAATTTTTAACACAAATGGGTGCGTTAGAGTAATACTATACTCGCACAGAACACTAGCAAGAAATAAAAACATAGTGCTTCTGTAATTTGAACGGTGATGTCTTATATAGAATAAGGGTAACAAACGTGCACACAGTGAACCTAATGGTAAGTGGATGCTTTGAATCATAGATAGACATCTTCGTCTATCTTGAATTAAGAATCAAAATACAGATAAGTTGTCACCCCTTAGGGCTAAAATGGAATTTCTCCTTACTATTGTAAATGGGCCTCTGGTTCTCTACACTCGCTTTACGAAACACAGCATTAAGCTTGTATTATGCGAGAGCGTGGTCCTTGGCCGGTCTAGCCAATTCATTCGTTCTTCTACCATAATATAGTTTCACCATGGCTCTACCACATCTAACTGACGAGATGTCGGTGTAAATCTGATACCCATTTTACTGTTAACGAGACATTTTACCTTGAGCCTTCGTGATGACATCGGATATAAATTTTGATCCTTAAGTGAGGATAGCTGCTAATGTCTATAGACCACAGCATCCATTAACCATCAGGTTCACTGTGTATTCATTTGGCACCCTTGTTCTATAAAAAAAGATTAACTCCCTTTCTATTCTCATTTCACATAGGTATCGTTTTACTTTCCTCTCTTGGAACAAACAAGTTATTAAAGTTATAAAATAATCGTTGGTACGTCTTTAAGTGGTCTTGTAACTTCTGATAAATTTTATCGATTGATGTCATATTCTTATAATATAATACTATTGTTCCAAAATATTCTAGGATCCGATATGTGGCACTGAACTAAAATTATTAAGAAATTCTATATTTAAAATATATGAAAATCTGGACTATAGCTGTGGTTGCTATAATTTTATATTTAGACTGTTAGTAGTCCAGAATGATTTCGGATAGAAACGTAGAACAGTAGAACATTATCTGCCGGTTGAGCATATCTAATCAGTCAATATATATATAATCAAAATACCACTTACTAACTGACTCATCACGTGATCTCTAAAACTTTAAAACCCGACTGACTTGAAATACAGAATAGTTACTTATTTCGCAATGTAGACGCTCACTTAGAACGGATTTTGTGATAGTCTCATAAAAAAAAACTTGATATTTTACATCTAGGTTTCAATATAAATTTTTATCGTTCGCCCAGCGAAGTGAAGGTGTATCAGCTACTTTTATTTATTTATTCATTTATTTCAATCAACAAGGACCATAGGGTAAAATAACATACATTAACATCTATTCTAATACTAAAATTATAAATCATTACTAATATTAAAGTATTTGTAATAATATCGAAAATAAAATAATAATTTAATAATAATAAAATAACATAAATCTATTTCACCGTTACACATACATCATATCCGATTTAATTATGTATTAACAAAACCACCAACAAAACTTACCATAATGATATAATACAATACTTTTTGTTAAAAATACAAAGAAAAAGTCTTAAATATATGTAAGTAAAATTAGGTAATAAATTAGTTCATATACCTGAGGTGCCTGTCCGAGGTAATGGGTACATGGACATGAAACAAGTGCCTCAAAAAAGCACACTCGGGTTTCTCACTAATTACGTTAAGAATGCTGTTGGCGCTCCCACGAACCCTGTGCATCAGTGACGCAGTTCTTTTGCGAATAAGTATTGAAAAATTGTCTACGTGAGCGTCAACAAACATACCTGATGCACTACAGTAACGTGGGAGCCCCAGCAACAATCTAAAAGCGTTATTATATTGTGTACGTAGGGTGTTGTATGCCCGCCGCGTATATCTGACCCATAAGGCACAAGTATAGAGGGATTGGCAATAGGCCTTAAACAAAATAACTTTTACCTCGGCTGTACAGCGTGAGAAACGACGGGCCAGCATATTGCAGCGGACAGCCAGCGCTCTCCTTTCTCTTTCAATGTCTTTATCATCTTTTAAATCTTCGGTAATATAAGTTATCTTAGTTAGTTTATCTTCTTTTATATAAGTTTAAAATAAATTTTTCTCCGCAACCGTATTTAAGTCTGTCAAATTCCACTGCTGAACATAGACCTCCCTCATAGTGCTCATATTGTCCCATATTTAAGAGGAGGGATATTTGCCATAGTTGCCACGCTGAAAACGCTGCTGCCGTTCTCCTGATTTGTTTCCCTATTCGCCTTTTTGACACCTACCAGATGATATACGGAAGTGGGTGTTTTACACCGCCACTACATGGTATAATTATTAATCCTCAAACGAACTTGCGTATTTTTTCCCAAACAATCCGCCTTATTACGTTTGTTGTAACTAATTCAAAGAGACTCTTCAATTTAGAAACAATTCTAACACATCATGCCTATTAAATAGTTCTCAAGTGAAACGTAAACATGTTTACGAATGTTACAAGTTTAGTCGTAAATCGTACGGTAATGCTAAAAGTTCGAAATTCAAAATATACTTGTGATTTACCTTTTATTGTTTAAGTTCTCTGTGTAAACCTTTGGAGGATAACGCAAGGCCCAGTTCCTTAATATAGTCAAAATAAAATAAATATTTTGAAGCGAACAAGTATCATTCTATAAATTTTTTACTTTTCCTGAGTAAAATATGTTTGATGATATTCGGAATTTTTTTTCTGTAGATTTAATAGTTTAACCGATTTTAAGTACTTAGATACATCACATACATACATAGAGTCACACCTGTGGTCCTCGAGGGAGTAGTAAGTCATATAAGAAGCGAGCTAATCGGTTCCAAACTTAACCAAAATAAATTGGCTTTTTTGTGGAAGAATTGATAGCTGGTTCATCATGGCTGGTTTCACAATTTTCGACTTGCTAAGCAAGTAACACGATTAGCTCGTACTTTTTTGTTATAAGCCTCATATAAACGTCGGACTTCTATGTCCCGGGCCCACTAAGTTTACTTGACGTAGGGAATATAAGTCGTATTTAAATATAGATAGAATTTAGAATGAGTTTGAACCCCGTTTGACAACTTTGACAATGGTATTCCCAGACCCAGACTTAATAAAAAAACGGGTGGGACTGTGTCGAGGCAAAGCCGTGCCCTTGATTTAACGTAAAAAGTCTATGTCAGCAAGTCGCTATTAATGTTGGAAATGCCCCTTCTCTGTCACCCTCACAGCCCTGATGCAAACTCAAGGTTGTAACAGAAGGTTGACTATACGTGTCAAGTAATTTCATTTCAACTTAGGTCTCAAAGAGACTAAAAGACTAAAAGTTTTGTAATTATTAAGGCAATACGACATAAAACTCTGGAACTTCTTGCCTGCAGAAAAGCACTTTGTTAGTGATCCTTTAAGATTTTGGTACGTCAATATTTCTTAGGACAACAGTCAATATTTCTTAGGCAAATCGTTTATCATAGTGTTTTGTCTTTGGCTGGGAATTTATTTATTTATATTATAGGAAATGTATGTAGTTCATATGTATATATATATATAGGTTTACATTTTATATGTATGTGTGTATGTAGATACTTTTATCTATGTATTTATATTTTAGTCTACATAATCTAATATAATAATTTATCATGTAGTGGCGGTGTAAGGATTTCCACTACCCCATATCATCCCGTGGGTGTTGTAAGAGGCGACAGAGGGAAACGAATCAGGAGATGGTCAGCACAGTGTTTCTTATAATGATTAAAAATAAAAAAAAAACTGCAGTTGCTAACCGGCTTGCCAAGTGTGGCAACTATAGCATTTATCCCTCCTATGAGGCAATCTATGGGGGAGGCCTATGTTGAGCAGTAGACTGTAGCGGTAACGGTAACGGTAATATTGATGTATAATTCAGGTTACAACACTAGTAGATATTATTATTTTCTTTTATAAATCCAAGTAATTAATTGTAATTGCCACTTATTCTCACCACAACCAGACTTTACTGGTAGAGAATGCCAATAGGCATTAAGTCCGCCCATACACAATCATCAAGAGGTTGGTGTTCCCGAGGTGATTCCGGTGTTAGGAGATAAATGAATCATTGTAGAATATATTTATAAGTATCACTGTAATTTATTACAATATATACCTATGTGATTACACTAAGGCCAATATCACACACAATAGTTGTCTGTGAACAAACAGTCGCACAGTTTAACTAAATTAAATGGGAATTTATTGTGATATATATATATATATATATATATATATATATATATATATGTGTGTGTGTGTGTGTGTGTGTGTGTTCTATATATAAATGTGCAGTTGAAAGTCAAATACAGCTTCGTTAATATACAAATCTAAAAGTTTGAATATAAAATATAGAATTCCGACCACTAGACGATCCATATTATGAAATAAAATCCTGATAAACGAAATAAAGTAATTTAGATTTATTTACTTTTATTATGTTAATAGTTCATTAAACGATCTTTCGACATCAGCGTTAGGTACGTAATGGGTGTTCAGTGAATATCACTGCCACCCTAATTGCAAACGTAATTACTAGTCAATTAGACGGTTTTCTATCGATTACCTTCACGCCGGCCACGAAATTATAGTTACATAATACCTTCAAAAGGAATTAGAGCGCCATTTCTTCCATGGCACTAATTCTCTTTTGTATTACCTTTACAGAGTGAACTGCAAAAACAATGAGGTAATTAGTCAAATTAAATAAAGGATTAATTTCCGTCGTGTTTGGTATTATAGGGCACCAATGTATATTTAAATAATAACAAAAATTAAATAACTATAGGATAATGAGGAGTTTGAAGAATTATACTTAAAAAAGAACACAAATATTGGATAAAAATTAACAGCAAACCAAAGCAATAGAGCAATAGGTAACGAAATTGAGACCAGAAAAGCATATTTTTTATTCAGAATAGATCATTGTTAATGGGATTAAGTGAAAGTCTAACTGATTTAGATCATTTGATCCATTAATATCTGATCCGATCACCACATTTTTGCGGGCAAAAAAAAGTCTTACTTTTATAGACGAGCAACGCTGCAAATATATTATGGTTTGTAGCATGGATGAGTCGGATTGACCTGGGAAAGATCACGCTGGCACAGATTACCAGCGTAAAATAGCAGCTTAACGCTTTGTTTTCTATGATCAGTGTAGAGAGCCGGAGACCGTTTTCACCGAAAGCGAGTCATTCCATCTTAGTCCTCAGCCATTAGAGACAACGCATCTGTATTTTTATTCTTTATTGAAGACGATTGTGAAAGATCCTTCTTATATCGCATCTAAATTCAATATAAATAAATCTAAATTACCCACTCTATAAAAAAGTTATAATAGTTTTTAAAATAAAATAAATCGCATTTTTTATTACCTTAAGAAATTTCGATTTTCAGGCTCATCCCTTCAAACAATCACTTTTATAAGGCTAATTTAAAAAGATAGGATCTCTTCTATTAAATTTACGGTCACCTTCAATGTGCAATCCGTTTCCATAAAGCACCGCTGTTTTATAAGCCTCAGGGTTGACCGTTATTCGGGAAACCTATATAATTCAGGAGAAAGTTTTTAATATGCTGTATTTCCGGTTCAAGAGGGAATTTTTTTACAAAATGCACTCTCGTAAATCTTTGGCAATAAACACGTACCACCTTCTTTATATATGTATATATTATACTGCTTCATGTTTGTTTGGCGCTGAACGGTTGGACCGATTTTGATGAAATTTTTGTGTTTGATTGTGTCCCTGGATGGTTTAGAACATAGTGGGTGCCGGTGTTGTCAATACTCAAAAATCACCCGTGTGAAGCCGGAGCAGATCGCTTGTTATAAGTAAAAAGATATAGCAGAAAAAAAAAGAATCAGAAATATTTTAGTATGTTAACCTACAGACTTTAATTTTAAATACAGCTCAGCACTGAATGATAGTACAATATAAAATCTTTTTCATGTTTGATTGTTTTTTTTGTTCAGTACAAAGTTTTCAAACAATTTCAAACTTACGTCCCGGTAAGCTAAACACTTAATTCTTTAAACATAGGCATGCAATGGAAACGTTGTAAAAAGTCGTCGCCATAGTGTATTATAATTTATTATGTTTAAATTTCAAAATACCACAAATTACTAAATAGTTTAAAAATACTATTCACAGTTACTGCTTATATTCTAACTTTGCGAAAAAATATATCAAGTTAAATTAATTAATATATATATAATAATTTTTTTTATAGAAGAAGGGGCAAACGAGCATGTGGCTCACCTGATGTTAAGTGACTACCGCCGCCCATGATCAACCGCAACACCAGGAGAATTGCGGGTGCATTGCCAGCCCTTTAGAAAGGAGTAAGCTCTTTTCTTGAAGGTCCCCAGGTCGTATCGGTCCGGAAAAATCGCCGGTGGTAAACTATTCCACAGAGAGGTTGTACATAGAAAAAAACTCCTTGTGAAACGTACAGTGGTGGACCGCCAAGCATCCAGATGGTGTGGATGGTATCGGGACGTTTGACGTGTAGTACGTTCACGAAATTTGGCGGCTGGGATTAATCCGAACAATTCCTCAGAGCACTCCCCGTGATAGATGCGATAAAATACGCAAAGAGCCGATCGGAAAGCACTCGGTCGTCGACGATTCGAGCCGCTCTGCGCTGGATGCGGTCAAGTGGAAGAAGCTGGTACTGGGGAGCCCCAGCCCAGAGATGGGAACAGTATTCCATGTGCGGCCGAACCTGCGCCTTGTAAAGTTGCAGGCGGTGTGCCGGCATGAAATACTGTCCCGCTCTGCTGAGCACGCCAAGCTTTTTAGAGGCCAATTTGGCCTTCCCTTCCAAGTGACCACGAAACTGCACGTCACTCGATATGTCGACGCCGAGGATTCCGATACTGGCTGAGGCAACAAGGGGGAGTGCCTTGAAACTGAGGGGATACGACAAAGGGGTTCTTTTTAGCGGTTAACGCGCAAACTTGTGTCTTCTGGGGGTTAAACTGGACTAGATTTAGTCGCCCCCAATCCGAGACTCTGTCCAGCAGAGACTCGACTTCAGACACAAGTTTGTCCCGGCACTCGGAGACGTTTTCCCGAGAAATATTGGCTCGGCCGGTGTAAAGAGCATCACCAGTGCTGTCATCTGCATAGCAATGAATGTTACGGGTACGCAACATGTCATTGATATGCAGAAGAAACAGCGTTGGCGATAACACACAGCCCTGTGGAACACCAGCATTAATAGGCTTGCAATCGGAGCTTGCACTGTCTACAACGACCTTGATGCTCCGATCTGCAAGAAAGCTGGTGATCCAATCGCACAATTTCTCGGGAAGCCCATAGGAAGGGAGCTTCGAAAGAAGCGCTTTGTGCCAAACCCGATCGAAGGCCTTCGCAATGTCCAAACTAACGGCCAATGCTTCCCCCTTGAACTCTACTGCCTCCGCCCATCTGTGAGTTAGGTAGACCAGAAGATCACCAGCTGACCGACCACGGCGAAAACTAATCAGCTGGTGATCTTCAAGATACTTCATGAGCTGGCAGTTTACAATGGACTCCATTGTTTTGGAGAACAAGGAGGTGATGGCGATTGGCCGGTAGTTGGACGGGTCTGAGCGGTCGCCTTTTTTAGGGATCGGGTGGACGTAAGCCGTCTTCCATGATTTTGGGACTACGCCTAGGGAGTAGGAGTACCGGAAAAGACGCGTTAAAACCGGTGCCAACTCTGGAGCACACGTCCTCAGCACAATTGGGGGGATTCCGTCAGGCCCACTCGACTAGTGGATGTCCAGGGAGAGGAGTGCTTTGCGTACTGAGCGCTGTGTGAAGTGCACTTCCGGCATGGAGCACTCACGCCGCGGGATGATCGGCGGAGTACTCCCCCCGTCATCGAGAGTCGAGTTAGACGCAAAGAAAGAGCCTAGAAGATCGGCTTTCTCCTTTGCGGTATGGGCCAGTGAGTCGTCCTCCCTGTGCAGAGATGGAAGAGATGGCTGACAGAAATTCCCCTGGACAGCCTTGGCGAGAGACCAGAATGCACGGGTTCCAGAAGGAAGGCGAACTAGTTTCTCGCCAATTCTGCCTATGTGCTCTGACTTTGCCTTGGCAATGACTCTTTTGAAGGACCTAGAGGCGGAATTATACTTCTTTTTTAGAGCGCTGGTGTTTACATCCCGGGACGCTGATGCATCAGCCCAGGATTGGTAGCACTCCTGCTTATAGCATGATGCTATTTTACAGGAGCGACCAAACCATGGCTGAGACTTGCCTCCAATGGGCACCACAGAGGAAGGAATAAAAAGTTCCATACCCTGAAGTACCACATCAGCAACAGAGTCCGCAACAACGTTGGGATCATCCGGCGAGAAGCAAACCCGCCCCCAAGGGTAGGATGCAAAGAAAGACCGCATCCCATCCCAATCGGCTGACCTATAGTGCCAAACACGGCGGCAGCCTGCAGAATGCAACCGCGATTTCAGCGTGAGTGGCACCACACTCTGGACCAGACAATGGTCCGAGGAGCCTAAAGGGGCGTCGACGGAAATCTGATATCCGTCCGGGTGAGAGGTCAGCAGAAGGTCCAACAGGGAAGGTGCATGATCCTCCACATCTGGAATCCGCGTAGGCGAAGTAACCAGTTGTGTCAGACCATATGCCAAGGCAAAATCATGAACAGATCTCCCCGCATGATTAGTTAAACGTGAACCAAGCCATTCGGCGTGATGGGTGTTAAAGTCGCCGAGGATCACGATCTCTGCGGAGGGGATCTGCTGTAGCAACGAATCTGCAGCCATTTGGACGTGGTCGAATAGTCGGTCTGTTTCGGCATTACCGCTATGGGACCTATAGAGGCACCCGTAGACGCGCGGATGGTCGTCGCTGTCTACGCGTAGCCAAAGGATGGACAGGTCCGAACCTTCAAGTCTGCCGAGGCGTCGAGAGCAGATGTCCTCTCTGACGTAAACGCAAACTCCAGCCCGAGGCACAAAGGAGTGTTCCAGTTTGTACCCCGGGTAGGAGAGATACGAGACATCAGCCGGAGAGGACACCTGCGTCTCGGTCAGAAAGAGCAGAGCCGGCCTCGCCGTCTCGAGATGGTGGTGGACGGCGTTTAGGTTAGAGTGAAGTCCCCTGATATTGCAGAAATTCACGGACAGCGTGGCAGGGGTCGCATTGGTCTTGTTGCTCCGTTTGCCCCGAGCAGTTGTAGTCTTGAGCGGAATTTTGCCCCCCCCCCCCAGAATACGCGGGGCAGCCTGAGCACCCACGCTCAGAAGTGGAGAAACATGGTCGTGGATGCTCAGCGAGGGATTCTCCAGGGGTGCTGGTACCCTCCTGGGGTAGTCGATCATTATTTAATTCCGCTACCATGTTGCTGGGGGGGGGGGAGGAGTTGGGCCTCCGGCCACCTGCACTCACCAGACGATACGCGGAAGCAGAGCTTCCACTTCACGCCGGTATTCTGTGAGGTCGTGGTACCACCCCGGTTTGAGCCGGCCCATACGTGCAACAGCAAAACTGCCGCGTGGCTCTACCACTGTTAATTTTTTTTTACAAAAAACACAACATGTCCATTAAGTGACATTGACACATGTTGAGTGCCATTGCTCAATTTATTGTATCGAAGTAAAATTTAATGTAACAAATCAAGCTTTTCTTCTGCAGTTTCCAAATTGGCAAAATTTATTTACCCCGACGAATATATATCTGCCTCTTAAATATACAGGACCTTACTCCTAATAAGTTTGTTCGTAAATTGTTATTAACACGAGTGAAAAAATACGAGTCTGTACGTTACTTGATTTACTTTGACATTGAATTTATTTATCATGATATCTGTTTTCATAAGTTATATATATATATATATATATATATATATATATATACATATATATATATATATATATATATATATATATATATATATATATATAAAATCGTCGATAACCTAGCAACCGTTGTTGTTTATAGAATTCTTGATAAAAACATCATCGGGAAGCATACCATATATTTTGCGATGGGTTGCTAATGATCTGCTTATTGTATTCTCTTGTATTTTATGTTGTAACGCACACACATAATAGGTTCTTATTGTTTTAATGTATTTCTACATTGACTAAAAAAGTTCCGAATTAGTAAAGTTAAAATGACTTTCAAATAAGAATTACTTGTAATCTAGAGAGATTGCAAGAGATTACAAGAACTTAATTCTTATGGAAATAAAAATTATTTTATTCTTTCTTTTTTTCTTTTCTATGTCAATTAATATAGTAACATCTCAATGTTGAAACAATTTAGATATTTTATTTTTAGTAGAAATACTTCAGGATAAATTATTTATCAGTTTTTTAAAGTTTGCTTTTAATATTATGAAAATTAATTTTGTCAATACTCTACCTATATAATCGTATTTATATAAAATAGAATATTTTTTAATAAATATATATTACAAGAACACTTATTGAAAGTAATTTAAACCACAAAACACAAAAAAGCTCTCTCTTGGGAAGAACCAGCAAGTAAGACTTTATTACATTAATTTGCATTTTAAATAAAGTGGTGCCTGCAGTATTAAGCAATACTTACTCACCTGGCAGTCTCTTCGTATTTATCATCATGCGGAATTGTAGTCAAGCAGTTGCTTAGTTATGCTTACAGGCCTATGCCCATTTGCAGTTTACATTTAAAAAAGAGTGTCTTTACAAATAGCATAAAAACGTAGTAAATAATTTTATAATCTAACACTTATGAATTATTTTATATTGGTCTACTTTTATTAATGTTTGTCCTAGCTTTCCCTCACCTAATTCACTAGCATGATTAAGGTGTTATAAGCAAGTTCCTACGGGACTCATCAACAGTGAAATGTTTGTTTCGCGGAGGTGAAATTAGATTTATCTAAAAGTTTACCAAACTTTAACACAGTCAAACATCCTTATATTACATCCTTATATCCTCTTGAGGGAAGTAGATGTACACAATGTAGCTTATTATTTCAAATATTTTATATCTATTATCTCTGCCTACAATTATACTGGCCCTCTTTGTTCTTCAAACCATTTCGCAGCTGTGCAAGCACTGCTATTTGGCCGCTGGTATCGGTAACAGTGTGGTTCTCATCCAAATGGACTCCTGGACAGAAAATACTCACATAAACTATAGTAATCATTTTATTCATGCGTCATTAATGAAAATTAAAGTATCTCTTTAGGTATTTATTATAGAGGAAAAGAAATAAAATTTATATCGTTGGCAAGGTGCTGTGCCATTAGAAGTAAACAAAAAGTAATGTGTGTATATTACTAATAAGGCTTTAATCAATTTAGCATTTTGATCACATTCATGGCTGTATGAACTATGAACCTATTAACTACCCTGCACGGGAAAACATTAAAACAAACTTTGTGAACAAATACTTAGTAGCGTTTTCACACAATTCTTCTTGTCACTAGACGTAAGGGTGTCTTTTTAATTTATACCGCAAATCGGCCCAAACACCGCCTGCCCTACGTGATGAGTAAAAGAAATTAATTTAAGAGTCGCGTGCCAACATCCACATTTTAGAGAAGGTATACGTCCCACAGTGGACTAAAAACGTGGTTGAAATATACAAAATTATAATGCTTTCTTTAGATTATCATTATTTATTCCTCGTACGTGACGTTTCAAATGTCTCACATTTAGCAGATTGGATCGTTCACAGGATATTGTAAGGATGGGAGATGATGATTCATGAAGAAATTCAAGCTTTTTAAACGAATAAATTTAACATAACTTGTGGGCTGTAACTTAAGTCTATCATGTTAACCTAAAGACTTCTATGTATACATTGCGCACTGAGTTACTAAGATGGAATGCCTCGTTTCCAGTAAAAAGGGTCTCCGGTTCTCTACACTCACCATACGAAACACAGCAGCATTAAGCTACTATTTTACGCTGGTATTCTGTCAAAGCGTGTCCCTTCGCCGGTCGAGCCGACCCATTCGTGCTACAACTAAACTACTAATATAACTGCAGAATGGCTCTACCACGTATAAAGTGTTTATATAAGTTTAAAATAAATTTTCCACTGTTACCGTTACCGTTATAATCTATCAAAGTCCACGGCTGAACATAGGCCTCCCCTCATGTATTGCCTCATATATAATGGGGGGGAGGATATTTTCCATAGTTGCCACGCTGAAAACGCTGCTGCCGTTCTCCTGGTTTGTTTCCCTACATTGCCGCTTATGACACCCACGAGACGTTATGAGGAAGTGGGTGTTGTACACCGCCACTACACGTTATAATTATTAATACACAAACGAACTTGCATATTTTTTTCGAAAACAATCAGCCTTATAATGTTTATTGTAAGTAATTCAAACAGGCTCTTCAATTTGGAAATAATTCTAACACGTCATACATATTGTTACGAGCTTGAGGTTCGTGACAATAAAAGTTGCCGATAAAATTACCTAAATTAACACCTTAATTTACTTTACACAAATTAAAGTTAAAACACTAATAATTTAAACACACTAATTCACTTAATTCCACTCCGAAGCTTCGCTTGTTTCGCCCAAATCAACACTGCCTCGATCGCATCTTGCAGCGCCTATATATTTGAATTAGCAAAGAAATATCCAGAATGTTCAAGTAAACACGCGGAAGGTACCGAGCGTTCGAGTTTCGACTAGGCGCTGTCAGTTGAGCGATTTGTGATGTCATTTTCTCAATGCTCCCCTCGCTCTCGTTCCTGACACTATATGGCGCTAGTTGACTTATTCATGCAACACTGCCCCCTCCTAAGACATGCTCGTCCCGAGCATTATCGGTCCCATAATAACGCGCCAAGCGATCCACATGGACGATCTTAGGAGTCCCTCTTGCGCCTTTCTGTATCCGGTAGGTCACATCGTTGATCCTGGTTACAATCCGGTACGGGCCGTCCCATTTAGCTTGAAGCTTATGAGATTTCCCTTTGCTGCGGACTGGATTGTGCAACAACACAAGTGAACCTTCGTCGAACCCTTTGTTGTTCATTTTGCGGTCATACCGGGTTTTCATCTTTTCAGACATTTGCTGGCCCGATTGTCTGACGTGCTCATAAACGTCATTCATTTTTTTCCGCAAGTCATTTGCATAATCGGTTATACTGCGTGGAGCATCGGGTGGTATCCCGGTGATCAGGTCTGCCGGCAGCCGTAATTCTCTTCCAAAGTTTGCGAAAGCTGGTGTCACTGCTGTACTTTCGTGAACAGAACTTCGATATGGCAACAAAAACGGTTGTATGTGCTTGTCCCAATCTCGTTGCCGATTGTCTACAACTTTTGCTAGGTACCTCTCCAATGTCTGATTAAATCGTTCCACCATTCCATCAGATTGCGGGTGATAAGAAGTCGTTCTTGTTTTATGAGTACCCATAACTCGGCAAGTTTCCTGGAATATTTGAGACTCAAAATTCCTTCCTTGATCGCTGTGAATCTCTAAAGGTACTCCAAAACGACAGAAGACTTCATGAACTAGTTTATCTGCAACTGTTGAAGCTTCTTGATTTGGAATGGCGAAGACTTCTGGCCACTTAGTGAAGTAATCCATCACAACCATGAAATACTTGTTACCGCTTTCACTCTCCGGAAACGGCCCCGCCACGTCAATGGCTATTCTCTCCCATAGTGCACCAACATTGTACAACTTCAATGCACCTCTACTACGAGTCTGAGGTCCCTTTACAGCCGCACAACTTGTACATTTGCGACACCAGTCCTCGACATCGTTTCGACAGTGGACCCAGTAAAACCGTTCTCGGATCTTCAGTAGAGTTCGTTTAACTCCCAGATGGCCTCCTGAACAATCATTATGGTACAGCTGTAGAACATCCGGTACTTTAACTTTAGGGACAACCATTTGCAAATGACAGCTGTCTCCCCGAACGTTTTCCCATTTACGACACAGAACTCCATCCTGAAGCAGCAAGCTGTCCCACTGGGCCCAATAGCTTTTAGTGGTCGAACTCATCGCTGAGACGTCACTCCACTTGGGCTTGGGAGCACTGGCCTTTATCCATTCCAGAATCGGCTTGATGTCCGGATCTTCCTGCTGTGCATGTAGCAAGCTGTCCTTCCACTCGTTGCTGAGGTGGTCTGCCCTGAGCGTCCTCACGGATACCACTTCCTTATTCTCTTGCCTAGTACAATGTTTGCAATCTTCAGGACAAGGTCTTCTTGACAATGCATCTGCTTTGCCATGAGATTTCCCGCTGCGATGTTCGATCTCAAAGTCGTATTCCTGCAGTAGTTCAATCCACCTCGCAACTTGTCCTTCTGGGTTTTTAAACTGCAATAGCCATTTTAGTGCAGCATGGTCAGTTCGTAAGTGAAATTTTCGTCCCAGAAGATATTTGCTAAAATGTTGCAACGACTTTACCACAGCTAGCAATTCGCGTCTTGTGACACAGTAGTTCCTTTCCGGTTTTGACAACGACTTGCTGAAGTACGCTATCACGACCTCTTGGTCACCATTCCGTTGAGACAACACACCGCCGAGTCCTATATCACTTGCGTCTGTGTCAACTATAAATTCTTTGCTTGCATCAGGGTATCCCAAAATAGGTGTTTTGCACAGACGGTCCTTGAGCTCCTGGAATGCGATATTGCAACTTTCATCCCAGCAGAAATGTCGCTTCTCCTCGGTTAGCTTATGCAGAGGTTTGGCTATATCTGCAAAGTTCTTCACGAATCGCCGGTAATAGGAGCACAAACCCAAAAATGCTCTAACCTGCGTCTTGTCTTTTGGAACCGGCCAATCCTTGACAGCGGCGATTTTCTCTGGATCTGTGCGGATACCTTCTTCCGATACTACAAACCCCAAAAAGTTAACTTGCCGTTGAAATAGTGAACATTTCTTCGGGCTCAACTTGAGGTTGGCACTCTGAATCTTCATGAGCACGCGTTCCAGGTTTTGAAGGTGTTCCTCAAACGTACGGCCCACGATGATGATGTCATCCAAGTAGACCAGACAGGCATCGCCAATTAGCCCGGTAAGTACAAGTTCCATCAGCCTTTCAAACTTTGCTGGAGCATTGCACAACCCAAACGGCATTACTTTGAATTGCCACAGACCCTTTCCCGTCGAGAACGCAGTTTTCTCCTTGTCCTTAGGGTCAATTTCAACTTGCCAGTAGCCACTTTTTAGATCCAGCGTGCTAAACCATTTTACTCCTGTAAGCATGTCCAGCGTGTCATCAATTCTTGGCAAGGGATAGCTGTCCTTCTTTGTAACGTCGTTCAGACGGCGGTAATCAACACAGAACCGCATGCTGCCATCCTTCTTTTTCACCACTGGTGAACACCATGGACTAGAGGAAGGTTTAATAACACCATCCTTCACCATTCCTTCAATCATGGTTTCCACTTCCTTTTCACGTGCTACCGGCAATCTTCTTGGCCGCTGACGGATAGGCAATTCCTCTCCTGTGTTTATTTTGTGTTGTACTAGGCCAGTCTTTCCTATGTCAGCATCATTTGATGAGAATACATCGGCGTACTTGAGTAACAACTTCTTCGCCTTGACCAATTCGTTCGGGGACAGAACACTGCGACAGTCTTCCAAAAGTGTGGTCACTCTCGTTTCTGAATCCTTGCTGGGGGTCCCACTCGATATATATTGGCACTGACGTAACCAATCCACTTCCTCACAAGTACCAACCAGTGTGCCTTTTTCTATAATCTGTTCCCGGTCGCAAAGGTTCAGCACACGTACTCCTGAGATGTCAGTGGTCCTGACCAAGGTTCGAGCTACTTTCCATGGAAGGTCATTGTTTACCCTTTCCACAAGTACACAACGGTGAGCTTGCCCAGCGTTTCGAGGTAGACTAACCGGAACAATCGTTTCCGATCTCGGCGGAAGAACAATCTTCTTGATGCTGTACACGTTCCCTGGTAACGCACCTTCCATAAAAAGTTCCTCCTGTCCACATTTCAAAACACCTTGCTTAACGTTGATCTCACAACAATTATTTCTCATAAAGTCTAGGCCTAAGATGCAGTCGTCCATTATATCAGCCACGATGACATTATGCAGGTAGATCACGTTGCCTAGCTTCAACTCCATCTCCTTCTCTCCACGGACGGGTATACGCTGACCGGTGGCTGTTACCAAATTAAGGCGTTCTCGGTTGTATGCGGAGTCCCCAAGGAACTGACTTATAAGTTGGGAACTAACAACCGTACGAGAGGCTCCAGTGTCTATGGTCAGCTTACACGGCACTCCGTTGATCTCGCCCTTTATGATTAGGCTGTTCCCATCATGGGTTTGTGAGATCGAGATCCTTGGGGCTCTTTTAACTTCAGCCAGCACCCGCCCCGCAGTTCTGGCTTTTACTCGTTTCCCTGCCGCTGCTGGGCGGTGCTGTTGGCCGCACTACCCTCCTGAGATCGTTCAATTTCCCTTTCTAGGGTTCGCTTAGGGCAGCTGGATCGAAGATGGCCCTTTTCCCCACAGCCATAGCACCTTGGGCTGTATCCTTTGTTGCGGTCGCGAACTGTAGCTGCTGCAACCTCCCTGACGCGATGGGAACGATGATCCTGCCGCACGGCTTCCACTTCCAGTGCATGGGCCAAGGCGTCCTTAAGCGTCTCGTGGTGCCCGAGCCTCACAGCAGCTCTGACTTCCAGGTCGCGGATGCCGTCGATGAATGTCTGCACCAGGTTCCCTTCAATGAGCGCAGGTACAGACCGGTATGCTTTTCGCACCAGCTTCTCCACTTCTAGAGCCCACTGCTGCAGGTTTTCGTTGATGCGCTGCACACGATCTTTAAGCTGCGCACGAAAGACGTGTTCCAGGTGAGCGTCGCGATATCTCGCCTCCAATGCCTCAAGGAGTTGCTCATAAGTCACTTCCTCACCGAGAGCTTCCAGAACTGTTAAGGCCTGGTCGCGCAGGCCTAGTGTGAGAGCAGTCATGGCCTGACTTTTATTCCAGCCGTTCGCCTTCATAACAGCCTCGAACTGGATTTTGTAGGCTGACCAGGAAGAAGTCCCGTCGAATGGTGGCACCTTGAACCCACGTAGCGAAGGTGTAATAGCTACTACGGGAGCTGTAGTTCCATCCCCCAGTTTGAGGTCGTCCAGCGTTTTCTTCACGTCAGCCATCACGTAATCAACCCGATTGTTTACTTGGTCGATTTGGGTTTTAGCTTCCTTGATTTGGGTTTCAGCTTCCGACAGGCGGTTGTCATGTTGAGCAACCCTATCCTTCACCTCCCTAATCTCTTTCCCGAAGTTAGCGTGAATGTCCTTCACGAGGAGCATCTGCTCTTCCTGTCGGCGGGCCTGTTCCTCCTGCTGCTCTTTCAACCAACGGGCCTGTTCCTCCTGTCGGCGAGCCTGTTCCTCCTGTCGGCGAGCCTGTTCCTCCTGTCGGCGAGCCTGTTCCTCCTGTCGGCGAGCCTGTTCCTCCTGTCGGCGAGCCTGTTCCTGCAGCATCACCATCAGAGCACCTAAATCGGCTGCTGCAGATGGAGGAGCTACTGACGGGCCAACAGCCGGCGGCTGGCCCTCCGACGTCAGCGGCGTTGCACCACCAAATCTTCTTTGGTCCGTCTCCTGCTGGCGTTGATTTCGGGTACGGACACCCTCCGTTTCGTCCTTAGGTAAAATCGGCATGATTTTATCCCACTTCTGACACCAATTGTTACGAGCTTGAGGTTCGTGACAATAAAAGTTGCCGATAAAATTACCTAAATTAACACTTTAATTTACTTTACACAAATTAAAGTTAAAACACTAATAATTTAAACACTCTAATTCACTTAATTCCACTCCGAAGCTTCGCTTGTTTCGCCCAAATCAACAATGCCTCGATCGCATCTTGCAGCGCCTATATATTTGAATTAGCAAAGAAATATCCAGAATGTTCAAGTAAACACGCGGAAGGTACCGAGCGTTCGAGTTTCGACTAGGCGCTGTCAGTTGAGCGATTTGTGATGTCATTTTCTCAATGCTCCCCTCGCTCTCGTTCCTGACACTAGATGGCGCTAGTTGACTTATTCATGCAATAATATTAAATAGTCCTCAAGTCTAACGTCAACATGCTAACGAATGTTAAAAGTTTACCCGTAAATCTTACGGTAATGGTAAAATTTCGATATATACTAAATTTATATTCTTAAAGTTCTTTGAGTAAATCTTTGGAGGATACGCAAGATTCAGTTCCTTATTGTCGTCGAAATAAAATAAAAATTTACAGCGAACAAGTATCATTCTCTAAAATATACTATTACAAAGTAAAATGTGTTTGATGACATTCGAAAAAGTTATGTCTGTAGCTTTAAATGCTTATTATTTTTTTAGTAGTTAAATACATAACATACATACATAGAGCCGCGCCTGTGATCCCCGAGGGAGTAGGCAGTCATATGAGCAGCGAGCTACTCGGTTCCAAGCTTAGCCAAAAAATATGGGCTTTTTTGTGAAAGAAAATGGCTCACTTTGGCTGATGTCACCATTTACGACTTGCTAAGCTGTTAATATTGTTAGCTCATACTTTTTTGTTATAGTTCTCGTATATACGTGGGACCTATAAGACGAATTAAATTTACTTGACGTGGGGTAGATAAATCATATATAAATATAGATGAAATCTAGAATGGGTTTGTGATCAATTTGACATCTTTGGCACTGGTATTCCCAGACTAAATAAAAAATCGGGTGGGACTGTGTTGTGGCAAGACCGTGCATTTGTTTTAACCTGAAACAACTACATATGTCAGCGAGTCGCTTTTAATGTTAGATAGGGGGAGAGAAAGATAGAGGAAAGAGAAATTTGCGCGTTGCCCCTTCCATGCCACCCCCACGACCCTGATGTAAGCTCAAAGTAATAACAGAAGGTTGACTATACGTGTTAAATAATGACTTCACTTAAATCTTAGGTGTCTTAAGATTAACAGTTTTGTAATTACTAAGGCACTTTGACATAATATCACTTTTCGTAACAGATCACTTTTCTGCAGGGGGGGCTACACGTAACTCTTATTTCAGGTACTTGCATGTTTCGGTGCGACTTTAAAGACGTTTAAAGACAAAATTTTCATCACGCGGAATGGTTCTCGCTCGCTCTTCTATTTTATTTTAAGTAGATGCAACGTCAACTTGGGTATCAATTATTCCATCTTAACTATGTACGTTTGATTTTGAAGCTAATTAGCACCACTAAATTTAACGGTCATGCTTAAAGTTAAATGGTATTTTATATACGGTTTCAATCTGTTAGAAACGTCACTCGTAACGTATCGTATTGTAAACGTATCTTTGAAAATATTTGTCATTGATATACTAACAATCTTGGTGTACATCGATGATATGTGTCCTTATATTTTTGCAACAAATCATTAAGCTAGAATAATACATAATTCTCGAAGTTCAATCTCTATGTACCATACAAATCGCTTTAATAAGTTTCCGCTTTCTATATTCAATTCCTATATTTAACTCTGGTACTTCTTGCCTGCAGAAAATCATTATACTAGTGATCCTTCAAGATGTTGGTACGTGAATATTTATTAGGACAACATATCGGTAATTATAGTGTCGCATCTTTGATGTAGAATTGATATAGGAAATGTATGTAGTTCATATGTATATATGTATGCTTACATTTTATATGTATGTGTGTATGTATTATACTTCAAAAAGAACATAAATATTAGATAAAAATTAACAGCAAACCAAAGCAATACAGCAATAGGTAAGAAAATCGAGACCAGAAAAGGATGTTTTTTATTTAGAATAGATTATTGGTAATGGGAATAAGTGAAGCTCTAACTGATTTAGATCATTTGATCTAATAATATTTGATCCCATCGATCCGAACAAAAAATGTCTTACTTTTATATGTAGTAAAGCAATGCTGCAGCTATGTTATGTTTTGTAGCAATGAATGGGTCGGCTCGACCAGGGAAAGATCACGCTGGCACGGATTACCGCCGTAAAATAGCAGCTTAATGCTTTGTTTTGTATGATGAGTGTAAAGAGCCGAAGACCGTTTTCACTGGAAGCGAGTCATTCCATCTCAAGCCTCATTTTCATTCAGCACCTACCACTACTCGTTACTACCACTACGTTTAGGTGATTTAATTTAATTAAAATAATTATTATTTTATTTTAAATTAAATTAAGTAATTGTGTTTTATATGTTGAGGATGATATTATACATTTAATTAAACTATTTTTACGGATATCTTGATGAAATGCAATATAATCTATAGCCAACCATGGACCTCTCCCGTTTTAGGCATCGGTAGCCTAAATCGAAACGCTTGCAGGGGGATTGTTGATCATAGTACCAGACTTCTCGCACCTTTGACGAAAAAGCATTCATAATAATCTTCTTAACTTAATAACTTAATATTAATTTTTCAAAAAATATTACCAAATAAATAAAATAATACGATTAAATGTCATTAATTTAAATCATTTAAATTATAAATAAAAAAATTATAAAAATCTAGGCACTATTGCAATAGACGGCAGCGATGTAGCAAATATTTTTTACTTGAATTGAGCTGTTTTAGGTTAAGTTCGTTAATATTTTTTATGTTTATTTGTTTTTATAACTTTATTTAGAAAAATCTACTTTACGTTTTTTGAAATAATGCAATTTGATTTCAATTACTATTATTTACTAGACTACGTTTTATTAATTCATTTATACGTGGCAGAACCATGCTGCAGTTATATTAGTGGTATAGTTGTAGCACGAATGGGTCGACTCGACCGGGGAAGGACCATGCTCTCGCAGAATACCAGCGTAAAATAGTAGCATAATGCTGCTGTGTTTTGTATGGTGAGTGTAGAGATCCTTTTAACTGGAAACGAGGTATTCTATCTTAATTACAACGCATCTGCATTTTGATTTGTAATCGAGGATAGATGTAGATGTCTATGGGCCGCAGCAACCACTTAACATGAGGTAGACTGTGTGCTCGTTTGTCATCCTTTTTTTATAAAAAAATACAAATACAAACGTAAGAGTATCTACATAAACACATACATATAAAATGTAGACATACATATATACATATGAACTACATACATTTCGAATACAAATAAATATATTCCCAGCCAAAGGCAAAACACTATGATTAACGATTTGCCTAAGAAATATTGACTGTTGTCCTAAGAAATATTAACGTACCAAAATCTTGAAGGATCACCAACAAAGTGCTTTTCTGGAGGAGTTCCAGAGTTCTATGTCGTATTGCCTTAATAATTACAAAAGTTTTATAGAATGATACTTGTTAGCTTCAAAATATTTATTTTATTTCGACTACAATAAGGAACTGGGTTTTGCGTTATCCTCCAAAGATTTACTCAGAGAACTTTTAGAATATAAATTTGTTTTAAAAATGTCCAGGTATATCACAAGTATATTTTGAATTTCGAACTTATACCATTACCGTACAATTTACGGCTGAACTTTTAACATTCGTAAACATGTTTACGTTTCACTTGAAAACTATTTAATAGGCATAATGTATTAGAATTGTTTCTGAATTGAAGAGCCTCTTGGATTGGTTACAACAAACGTAATAAGGCCGATTTTTTGGGAAAAAATATATAAGTTCGTTTGAGTATTAATAATTATACTGTGTAGTGGCGGTGTAAGAAACCCACTTCCTCACATCGTCTCGTGGGTGTCGTAAGAGGCGATTATAGGGAATCAAACCAGGAGAACGGCAGCAGTGTTTTTAGCGTGGCAACTATGGCAAATATCCCCCCTCCCTCTTATATATGAGGAAATATATGAGGGGACACCTATGTTCTGAAGTGAACTTTGATAGACTTAACTACGGTGACGGAGGAAAATGTATTTTAAACTTATATAAAAGTAGCTGATACACGTTCACTTCGCTGGGCGAACGATGAAATTTTATTGCGAAACCTAGATGTAAAATATCAAGTTTTTTGTATGGGACTATCATAAAATCTGTTCTAAGTGAGCATCTACATTGCGAAATAAGTAACTATTCTATATTTCAAGTCAGTTGGGTGTATAGTTTTAGAGATCACGTGATGAATCAGTCAGTCAGTGCTATTTCGATTATATATTATATTAACTGATTAGGTATGCTCGACCGTCAGATAATGTTCTACTGTTCTACGTTTCTATCCGAAATCATTCTGGACTACTAACATTTTAAATATAATATTATAGCAACCACAGCTATAGTCCAGGTTTTCATCAATTTGTTCATGCCACAAATCGGTCGAATACATTGAACTAGATAAGAATATGACATCAATCGATAAAATCTATCAGAAGTTACAAGACCACTTAAAGACGTACCGACGCCAGTAAAATGGGTATCAGATTTACATCGACGTCTCGTCAGTTAGATGTGGTAGAGCCATGGTGAAACTATATTATGGTAGTAGAACGAATGGGTTGGCTAGACCGGCGAAGGACCACGCTCTCGCAAAATACCAGCTTAATGATGCTGTGTTTCGTAAAGTGAGTGTAGAGAACCGAAGACCAATTTTACTAGTAAGGAGATATTCCATTTTACCCCTAAGGGGTGACAACTTATCTGTAATTTGATTCTTAATTCAAGATAGACGAAGATGTCTATGGGTCAAAGCATCCACATACCATTAGGTTTACTGTGTGCACGTTTGTCACCCTTATTCTATAAAAGACACCACCATTCAAATTACAGCAGCCCTATGTTTTTATTTCTTGCTAGTGTTCTGTGCGAGTATAGTCTTACCCTAACGTACCCATTGTGTTAAAAATTATAACATAGTATAGTCTTTTAACCCGTTTTTATCCGATTTAATCAACAATTGGTGTTTTCTTCGCAGTTTTGCAAATATTGGCCGACAACAAATCAGATCTTTTGACCTTTACCCATCATAAATAACTCCTCAAAATGTTGTTACAAATTTTGTTGTATGTTTATACAAGCAAATGTAAATCGTGAACAGATTCACAGTTATTTTATTTTTTTTTTGTGTTCTGTGCAACGTTATTTCAGTAAATTTAAACTCCGCTTCACGTTTAGTGGAGAAATAAATGAAGGCGGAAAAATTTTCATAAATCTTATAATTAGCTGTTACTCAATATTTTTGAATAAAATATTACGAATACTGTACCGCAAAGTGTGTTCTGTGAACTCAAAGATAATTTTTTTTATTGATCTACCAACATTTGTATCATTCCTTACATGCTAATTAAATACAATGAAGCGATAAGAACTAAAATGTACAAATAATTACAGGCGGATTCAACATGCCGTAACGAGCCGTAGTAGCTCAGATGGTTAACGCTCGCTGTAAAATATAACAGGGTTACCGGGTTCGACCCCGCCGGCACTAATGAAATTGTTAATTGCAATTTTAAGTGCTTATTTTCATGTGCTCGGGGGTGAAGTAAAACATCGTGAGGAACCTAGCCGCGGCCATTTCCTTGGCCTAAAACCCTCTCAGAAATGAGGGGAGGCCTGTGCCCAACAGTGGGACGTTTATAGGCTGTAATTTTACTTTACTTTTTACAACATGCAAATAACTTTCTCAGCACTGTGTACCTATATTTCTAGGATAAAGAACTATTAAAAAAATGATAATGAATTACAGTACTAAAAATATATAGAAGCGACAAGGAAAAATTATTTAATATAAATAAATAATAAATAAATAATAAATTTTTTTTTTTTTTTTTTTTTTTTTTTTTTTTTTTTTATATATCACTATATATTTATATTTTGTTTTTCACTTTTTTTTGTGAATGCAATAAAAAGTTTTCTTTCTATCCATCTATCTACCGTTTTTAAGAGAATTGGGGCATTCCATCCTCAGTGGTGACAACGCATGTGCATTTTGATTCTTAATCGAGGATAAATGTAGATGTCTATGGGCCACAGTATCTATTTACCATCAGGTGTACTGTGTGATCGTTTGTCACCCTTATTTTATAAAAAAATGATCTCTAAAATAGTGCCTTAATTATAATAAATAATAAAAAAATTTGAATTACAATAACTTTAAGTTTTTCGGATAATATATAATCCAGAACCCTCCTTGCATTATTTTCTACACAGGTGGTTCAGCCATTCCGAACATTGGCCTGAACAGACAGACGGGCAGAAAGATAAACATTAAAAAAATTATTTTGTTTCCCTTAATAACGTGTTAATAAACTCTTGAGTTTAACGGAGGTAATTTAGTAAAGCGTTCAAAGCTTTCTGTTTACAGACACACTTAATTTTTTAATATGTATATAGAGAAATATTTATATATATATATATATATATATATATATATATATATATATATATATATGTATATATATATAGATAATAACCGCCGCTGCCTCCACACAATATATAACTGTTATATAAAGAAATAGACCACAACTATACTATCATTTATATTAATACCTTGAATCACATCGCGTGACTTCACATCACTTTTTGTCAATTCCCTAACTAGGACAATGCTTGGTACGATAATAGCAATAAATACTAGTAAAATAAAAAGTTTTTTGATTCGTTTCATTTCGTATTTATTAGTTTTATATACTGTTTTTTCATTTATGTAATATTATTTTATATACTTTTAATTCTATCTTACTAGTTTAATTTTATATTAGATATTATTATTTTTATATTAGATATTTAAAGTATCGACTCGCTTCGGATTCGCCTGCGTAAATTAAAAAATAAAGTTACAGCCTATATACGTCCCACTGCCGGGTTACTCGCGTTCTGTTATATTTACAGCGAGTGTTAACCATGTAAGCTACCACGGCTCTCGCCTCTCGGCTTCGCCAGGGTACGCGAAGGTATATCAGTATTGATGAGGCGTTATTGATTATTGGTTTAAAATAATGATCCAAGACTAAAAAGAAAAATTTCAAACATTTCCGAATATAATCTAGATCACTCCTGGTGTTGCTCTTTATATGTTTATACAGCTTCATCGCAATTGGTTCAGCCATTTCGAATATACTAGTAAGCCTAACATACACACTGATATTCAAAAATTAAAAAATGGTTATACATATTTAAAAAGCTAAAACGCTGAGTGTAAAAGAAGTCAGTTATTCCAATATTACAGTACAATATGTATATTACTCGAGGGTGTTACTCGAATTTGTTGCAGAGAGCGACCTAACCTCTAGAGTGCCAACAGCTGCTGTTAGATATTGTGTTGAATTTTAAGGTTAAACGTGTTGGTGCGGTTAGCACGAGTGAGTACGTGAGTGCCGTTAATATATAATGTTTAGATATTTTTAAGACTGTTTGTAAAACATTTTGAACTTATGAGAGATTTTTTCTAATACGAGGGTGGATTGAAAAGTACTCGGCCTAACCAAGAAAATAAACACATACTAAATCAGTTATATTTTTATTTTTCTACATAATCACCATCAAGTTCAATACACTTTTGCCACCTCCCCTTCCAAGCATTTAGACCGTTGAAAAAAAAATGATTCTTCCTTAGAGTCAAAATATGCGTCTACAGCTGCTTTGACCTCGTCGTTTGTCGAAAATCTTTGACTTCCCAAGTGCTTTTTTAGGTTAGGGAATAGAAAGAAGTCTGATGGTGCCAGATCAGGTGAATACGGCGGATGCGGTAACAGTTCAAAGCCACAGTTGTGAATTTCAGCCATTGACTGTACTGACGTGTGAACACGGGCGTTATCTTGATGAAACAGGACTTTTCTTCTGAGCATTCCTCGACGTTTTTCTTTTATTTCCTCTCGTAAACGACGTAGTAAGGTGCAGTAGTAATCAGAGTTTATAGTCTGACCCCTTTCAAGATAATCAATCATAATCACACCTTTCGAGTCCCAGAATACTGAAGCCATCACCTTATTTGCCGACAAAATCGACTTAGCCTTTTTGGGGGTGGTGAACCAGGTCTTCTCCACTGTTTTGATTGTTGTTTTGTTTCCGGTGTACAGTAATGAACCCATGTTTCGTCCATAGTAACAAAACGATTCAAAAAATCATCTGCATCGGCTTCAAATAACTCCAAACAGTCGCGTTTGAAATCTCAGCTGGAAAATATGTAGTTTTTTTTTTATAAACACCTTGCCTATCATCATAACATCTTAATGTGAAATGTCAGAGTTGGCAGACATATTAACGATCACAATACCAGAAATTTAACACAAAACTTTAAATCTACCCAATATACCTGCAATCAATTACAAAAAATAGGGCGTAGTTTTTAGATTTGATGACAGAAAATGCTAAGTGCCAGAGAAAACGTTTTTGAATATTATAAATATGTAATTAAGTTTGATGATTTCTTATGTGAACGCGAACACTACACATTTAAATAAAACTCGTTTTCACGGAATCTGGTGGTAGCCTTGGCTGACTGTGACATTGGGACGTCGAATATCTCAGTCCGCCCCACGACAATGGGTGCTGTAAAGTGTGCTCAAAACGTCGGGAATATAAATCAAGTTAATGTACGTGATAAAATCCGTAAAACTATTTTTATTTAATTAAATTTAAGAGTGAGAATAAGTCGGGATTGGTTCCACCCTCTTACATATTTCAGCTACTAAATAGCAGTTCTTCCACTGCTGTGTTCTGGTCTGCAGGGTTTAGAAAACAAATATAATCACATGCAGAGAGGCATTCCATCTTATTAGTTTCAGGTTGATTGCAAGTGCCTATGAATCGCAGTAGCCACAAACCACCACATAGAGGACAAGGTCGTTTTTCACAATATTTTTACTTAAAAAAAGGAAGGATGTCGAAGGTATTATAACAAATTATATCCCACTGCTTGCCCGCAGTTCCTGCTTAGAAACTGCAACGTCCTTCTCATATTAGGAAGAAATTTTCCGGATAAATTTTCCCACGATGAAGATTAATTTAACAAAGCTCTGTTCGGGACAGTAACTTCACTACGTAAGTCAATTTCTCGTAATAAATCAGTACAAAATATTTTCATCACACATAAAATAAATTTATCACAATGGATTCTCAATGTTTTGATGATTTAATTTAATTAAAATAATTATTATGTAATGTTATTTTTTATTTTAAATTAAGTAATTGTGTTTTTTATGTTGAGGATGATATTATACATTTAATTAAACTATTTTTACGGATATCTTGATGAAATGCAATATAATCTATAGCCAACTATGGACCTCTCCCGTTTTAGGCATCGGTAGCCTAAATCGAAACGCTTGCAGGGGGATTGTTGATCATAGTACCAGACTTCTCGCACCTTTGACGAAAAAGCATTCATAATAATCTTCTTAACTTAATAACTTAATATTAATTTTTCAAAAAATATTACCAAATAAATAAAATAATACGATTAAATGTCATTAATTTAAATCATTTAAAATATAAATAATATAATTATAAAAATGTAGGCACTATTGCAACAGACGGCGGCGATGTAGCAAATATTTTTTACTTGAATTGAGCTGTTTTAGGTTAAGTTCGGTAAAAAATTTTAAAATATTTTTTATGTTTATATGTTTTTATAATTTTATTTAGAAAAATCTACTTTACGTTTAGTTTTTAAATAATGCAATTTTATTTCAATTACTATTATTTACTAGACTACGTTTTATTAATTAATTTATACGTGACAGAACCATGCTGCAGTTATATTAGTAGTATAGTTGTAGCACGAATGGGTCGACTCGACCGGGGAAGGACCATGCTCTCGCAGAATACCAGCGTAAAATAGTAGCATAATGCTGCTATGTTTTGTATGGTGAGTGTAGAGATCCTTTTAACTAGAAACGAGGCATTCTATCTTAGTTACAACGCATCTGCATTTTGATTTGTAATCGAGGATAGATGTAGATGTCTATGGGCCGCAGCAACCACTTAACATGAGGTAGACTGTGTGCTCGTTTGTCATCCTTTTTTTATAAGAAAAATATAAATACAAACATAAAAGTATCTATATACACACATACATATAAAATGTAAGCATACATATATACATATGAACTACATACATTTCCTATATCAATTCCTCATCAAAGATGCGACACTATAATTACCGATATGTTGTCCTTATAAATATTCACGTACCAACATCTTGAAGGATCATTAGTATAATGATTTTCTGCAGGCAAGAAGTACCAGAGTTAAATATAGGAATTGAATATAGAAAGCGGAAACTTCTTAAAGCGATTTGTATGTTACATAGAGATCGAACTTCGAGAATTATTTATTATTCTAGCTTAATGATTTGTTTCAAAAATATAAGGACACATATCATCTATGTACAACAAGATTGTAATATATCAATGACAAATATTTTCAAAGATACGTTTACAATACGATACGTTACGAGAGTCGTTTTTAACAGATTGAGAGACGAGAAAATGGAAGTGGATGTACAAAAAACATTTTAAAAACCGTATATACAATAACATTTAACTTTATGCATGACCGTTAAACTTAGTGGTGCTAATTAGCTTCAAAATCAAACGTACATACTTAATATGGAATAATTGATACCCAAGTTGACGTTGCATCCACTTGAAATAAAATAGAAGAACGAGCGAGAACCATGCCGCGTGATGAAAATTTTGTATTTAAACGTCTTTAAATTCGCACCGAAACATGCAAGTACCTGAAATAAGAGTTACGTGTAGCCCCCCCCCCCCTGCAGAAAAGTTATCTGTTACGAAAAGTTATATTATGTCATAGTGCCTTAATAATTACAAAACTGTTAATCTTAGAGACCTATGATTTAAGTGAAGTCATTATTTAACACGTATGGTCAACCTTCTGTTATGACTTTGAGTTTGCATCAGGGTCGTGGAGTTGGCATGGCAGGGGCAACGCGCAAATTTCTCTCTCCTCTATCTTTCTCTCTCCCCCTATCTAACATTAAAAGCGACTCGCTGACATATGTAGACGTTTCAGGTTAAAACAAATGCACGGCCTTGCCTCGACACAGTCCCACCTGATTTTTTATTTAGTCTGGAAATACCAGTGCCAAAGATGTCAAACGGATCACAAACTCATTCTAGATTTCATCTATATTTATATATGATTTATTTACTTCACGTCAAGTAAATTGGTCTTATAGGTCCCACGTATATACGAGAACTATAACAAAAAAAAAATGAGCCAACAATGTTAACTGCTTAGCAAGTTACCTTATCACTAAAGTTATTTACCTTAACACTAAAGTATATTAACGTGTGAGCACTACACTACACTTCAACCGACAAAAGAATGAAAAATATGCTATCTATATTTTTTTTATTAATTTTTAAAATAGATCCTTATGATTATTCTAAAAAACATTAATATCATTATGAAAACTATAATCTAAGATATATCTAGCACGCAAAAATGCATAGTCACATTAGTATAATTGACATAATCGGGCATAATTATGTATAACATAAAATTATGTTTTGATTTTCACGAAAATTTACAATATTATTTATTCGTATCCCTTAGCTATTCATTACACATATGTCATTTCTTTCACGTACACGGCTCGCGTATATACATGATCAAGAAAATTACCAATATCATCTAATTCACTTCTTTATATTTCAGCTCATGTAATTCATTATTTAATTGTACCATAACTTTCACGTACACGGCTCGCGTACATACATGATCAAGATAGTGGACAATATTCCTGTACAATTCATAGTAAATTATCATTTCCCTCGTTAAAATACATTAAAACTTATTCCGCATTTAACCGTGTCCGAAAAACCTTAAAAAATTAATCGGCTATTAGGTTTTCCAAACTCTCAGCAGATCAGGCTGATTGTATGTGGATATACTAACCTCCGATAATTTTCTTTATCTTACTCTCGCAACTATACATTATCGATATTTTCATTTATAATTATGTATTCCGTAACTTTACCATACATTTAATCACATCTTTTACTTTATATCATAAAATAATCTCCTATATTATTTAGTTACAGTGTCAGTCAGGGATTGAGGTTCACAATATGGGAACAACAAACTTTAAATCAATTAGTGGTGTAAAACATTATATATGTAGTGAGTTTCAAAATCGTATTATCCGAAGAAAATACTTTCATAATCTACTCAAATTAGTACTGTTTTCCGAGAAAATAATAAATTGTAATAGTTAAAAGCTTATCATTTAAATATTCAAACAATATAAAACCGAAAATAAATTATTACATTTCATATTAAGATAAACAGAACAAAGAAGTCAATGTTAAGCAACGTAATCATTATAATTAATGTAGCAACACACAGATCAAAATACAAATTGTAATCCTAACAACTAATCCTAATAAAAAATCTAATCTACGACACTGGCAACTTTTTCCTATATAAAAATCGTAATCGATTATATAAACGGAAAAATACCAATTTCTACAGTGTACTTTGATATGAGAAAAGCATTTGATAGTGTTGGTCATGATATTCTCTTAAAAAAATTGAAGCTTATGGTATAAGAGAGTCAGCTTACTCCTGGATACATAGCTATTTAAAAGATAGAAAACAATGTGTTGAAATACAACAAAAATATAAAAAACGGCAGGAAATTTTAAAATTTAAATCTTCATACTTACCAAATGATTACGGAGTGCCACAAGGGAGTGTTTTAGGTCCTTTGCTGTTCTTAATTTACATAAATGACCTACCAAATTACATCAAACATAATACAATATTATTTCCTGAAGACATTTCTATTTTAATACTGAAATTAAATTTTAATTCTAGTAATAAAGAATATGAAAATGAAATAAATAATACTATTATAAATGTTGTTAAATGGATAAAAAACAATAATCTAAGTATAAATCTATCTAAAACTAAATTTATGCAATTTTACAATGTTAAAAGTAAACCGCAATGACTTGATATTAAGTATAATGGTGAAAAAATTACTGCTACTGAATGTACCACACTTTTAGGTATTAGTTTAGACAAACACTTATTGGAAAAATCACATAGATAATGTTTGTTCTAAAATATTTAAATTTAATTTTGTTCTGCGAAGGCTAACTTAAATCTCGTCAAGAAACACTTACCTTATAGCATATCATGCACATGTCGCTGCTGTATTAAGATATGGTCTCATATTATGGGGAAACTCGACTGATGTAAACCGTGATTTTATAGCGCAAAAACGCTGTATACGAGCAATTTGTGTTGTCGGGCCATTAGTTTCTTGCAAACCAATATTTAAAGAATTGGGTGTTCTTACGCTACCATCCATGTACATTTTTGAACTTTCAATATTCGTAAAAAAGTATCGTCATTTTTTTACTAGGTTAAAAGATACAGTAACATATAGTACCAAATAAGCAGATAAAATTATTTTAACTTCATTAAAAACTAGCCTGTACTCAAAAAATTGCTATGTGATGGCTATTCAAGTGTTTGATAAAATCCCAAATGAAATAAGGCAACTAGATTCTAATCGATTTAGACGTAATTTATTAGTGGCTTTTAGAAAAACAATTTTATTCGGTAAATGAACTGCTAAAAATAAAAGAACGTTTCTATTGACTGTTAAACGCTGTTTATTATTTGATTGTGTTTTAAAGGATTAATTTTAAAATTGTAAAGTGATGCACATTTAATTTTACTTGAATTTTGTATATTCTAACCATAAGTCGATTACTAATAAATTTTCACATACCGAAAACTCGAGCATTTAAATAAATTTATTTTAATTATTTAATTAAAAAAAATATTTGCAAATTTTACGTTGTTTTATTATCTCTACTGATACGCGCATCGACAAAACGAGGTTTTGGACAATCTTTTTACTCCCCGGACAATGCAGAGTAATAAAACCACATACAATTTGTAAATTAAAATTTATTTAAATAAATAAAAAAATATGGTCAAGTTTTCCAAAAAAAGTTATTTCTATACGTTTGAATACTGATTCTGATTACGTACTTAACGGGATCGACAGGGTTTTTGTTACATATTGTATATGTGTATGTGTGTATGTATGTATGTATGTACGTATGTGTGTATGTGTGTAGTGAAAAGTAGTTTGTAAGCGAATGAGGATCATGTTACATTCTTACTTACTTTGTTACACTCATGATGGATGGCCCAAATGTGAGTTCGTTTCAACATAAAATACTAAAAGTAGATCGTTAGCCATTCGTCGCAAAAATATATTGCTTTTGTTGATGTTTTTCTCAATAATCCTATAAACGATAACGATTGTACGTTACCAACGACTTCTATATTCGAGTTATGGTGTACCGCGCCTCACTACATGCATTATGTAAGCTACAATATGAAAAATACAAGAACATTTTAATTTTGGCAGGTTTTACACAGTAGACGCAATCCAGCTTCAAGTGATTGAGAAAAATTTATGAGAAAAATACAAATTAAAATAAAATCATTTATTTCAGTAGGCTTGCAACTGCAATCGTTTGCTGAACAACTAACGCTTTGATGATACGAATCATAGAGTATTTTCTTTCTTGGATTCATACTCAAACAAAATAGACTTTTTATTTTGTCGGAGGATTCATAAAACTGTCTAATTTTTAAGTAGCGCTCAACAATAATTCTCGTCAAATTCTTGTCATGGAAGTAGGAGTTAACGTGTTCTATAGAAGAAATATGAGTTCCTCCTATGAATTTTCTCATATTTGGATGTGTGTTTTCGTTTTCGGAAATATTGCCTAGATTTTCTTTTAGATAACATCTCTTACCTAACATTACCAATACTTCCGTTTACCACTCACTCCAAGTAAGTTTTAAATGCTTGTTAGAAGTGATTCATGACAATAGTCGAATGGCGGATTCGTATTCATGACTTTTTTTAAGTTCGTGGTTTATCCAAATACTTCTATGTATTCTTTTATGTAGACTGTCGATTCAGAACAAAAATTGTTTCACAGATTCGGTATACCAGCTATAGTTCTAAAGTAAGTGCACCTGAGTTGTCTTCTATGTTGACACGCTTGTTCCGCCTCTAATTTAGGACCGGAATTGTACCAAAGCTCTGGAAGCTGGCCAACGTGCAACCTGTTCAAAAAAAGGCAGCTATACCAATCTTGTCAAATAACGGCCAATATCAAATACCTCCATACACTGCAAGATTATGGAGCTTATATTGATCACTCGCTTAATGGCATTCCTAGAACAGAGGCACTCCATAACAGTGGGGAAGCACTTGCTGTTTTCTTTGATGTCTCGAAGGCCTTTTATAGAGTTTGCTACGCCTTTTGGGTAAGCTTTATGCGTACGGCTCACCCCCTGACTGACTGATTGGGTAAAGGAATTTCTGAGTGAACGATCTTTCCGGGTCATCGTCGATGGCTGCTCATCTGATTCTGTAGTGACTGACGCCGGTGTTTCTCAAGGGTCTGTTCTCTCAGCAACTCTCTTCCTGCTGCATATTAATGATCTGCTTGTGCCTGGTACCTATGGACATCAGACAATAGCACAGTTGTGGAGAGATACCAACCAAGTGTCCGGGCCAATCGGGATCAAATCCAGTTCGAAAGAGCGGCTATGGTTGAGCGTGTGAATTTCACACTACAGACAGTCTCCAAATAAGGCAATGCCATTATCGTGAGATGCAACGCCTTCAAAATACAAGCGTGTCTTTGCATCGCTAAAAGGAGTCCACTCACCCTGGCTCCTACTTTCTTCCGACCGCCTTCTGTTGTTGGGGGTTGAGATATCCTTAAATCTGAATATATTTTTCCGATATCCTTGGGGTATATCATCGAATCAAGACTAAAGCTTGGGTAGTTCACTGAATCCAAGGCCAAAAGAAGCTGCAAGGAAGCTAGCAGTCTTTGCAAATGTACGACGATACTTCACACCGGGACAGCTGCTTATTTTATATAAAGCGCAAGTCCGGTCGTGCACGGAGTATTACTATTAGTATTAGTATTAGCATATATGGGCTGGTGCTGCAAAATGTCATCTCGCAGTTTTGGACTCAATAGAAACTTGTGCTAAGGGGATTATTGGTGACCAAAATTTGGTTAAACCAATCTTATCAGCCTCGAACACAAGCGCAAAGTAGCCAGACATTCAGTTTTTACAAGATGCATTGCGAAGAGTGTGCGCAGATATTGCATAATTTTATTCCTCCCTCTCCCTTCCATCATCGGATAAACAGACGTTCGGCCAATTTCCACACTTTCGTTGTTGACTTACCATGCATTGGAACCAAATAATTCGTGACATTGTTCATCATACGTACAGCAAAGAAGGGGAATAAGTTGCCAGCATCTGCGTTTCCATACGCTTAAAATGAGGGTGTCTTCAAGGCAAGAGTAAATAGGCTTTTATAAGTTAGTGTGCTTTAAACTGTGTGTCACCACTTACCATCAAGTGGGATTGTAGTTTAGCGCTGGATTAGAATAATATATAAAAATCACGTTGCCAAAGTGCGTACATAAATAACAACAGCGATTTTTTTTAAGTCACATCAAACAAAATCAGAGTAAGATAGTCGAAAACAACATTCGTCGTGTACAAAACAATTAACTATTATTCTCTCCCGCTTGCAGTTGACCAATGAAGTTATGGAGAATTGACAGTAACTTAGAGCGCAATGTATCAGTACCGTGAGTCATTTCATTTCAGTATACTGAGGTGACAACGCATCTGTGGCTTTCTTTGTTTGAAGTTAGTTGCAGGTGTCTATAGACTGCAGTAGCTACTTACCATCAGGTGGACGGCTAATTCGTTCATCATTTTATTTTTGTATAAAATAATGATTGTCCACCATTGTACAAGATTCTTTCATCATTAACATTATTAATAGACATAAAATATTTGAAATAGTAAGCTATATTGTGTATATTTAATTCTCTCAAGAGGATATAAGGAAGTTTGACTGTGAGTTTAAAGTTTGGTAAACTTTTAGACTAAATCTAATTTCACCTCCGCGAAACAAACATTTCACTGTTGACGAGTCCCGTAGAAATTTGCTGGTTTCACCTTAATCAAGCTAGTGAATTAGGTGAGGGAAAGCTAGGACAAAATATTAATAAATGTAGACAAATATAAAATAATTAATAAGTTTTAGATTATAAAGTTTATAACAACTTTTTTATGCTACTCGTATGTTTAAAGACCACAGAAATCGTAATAACAAGACAGTAGAAGTCGCATAGACGCTTAATCTTGTTGCTTCTATGATGTGTCATTCACCATTTTGTGATTTAGTTGCACGGGATCGTTTTACGTGAATTTATGTTATTTTTATGGTGAACTGCAGCATAATCAGTTGTAGACTCATCATGGAGGTCAAATTTAACCAATAAAGCTATTACATGTCATCGGTAAGTTGATTATTTACTAATTATCGTTGTTTTAACTCATTTACATCTAGATATAAACTTTAATATGAAATTTACCTTTGTAAACTGTCATTTATTACTTTTCGTACTGTAAAATTACCATTGCTGCTTTTGTCTACCGTAATACGCGAAGCACGCGACATTGACAAACTCGCCAAGCAATGTAATGTGAAACATTAGATATCATTGTGCATTGCGTATGCTTAATGTGTAGGTGTTAAGATGTGTCGAAATAGTTCTTGGAAGTAATCGAGCGCTGGATGTAAAATATAAACTGCAAATGGGCATAGGGCCTATTAAACTAAGCAACTGTTTGACTGCAATCCCACATGTGATAAGTGGTTACGTTTTTCGGCCCCCTTTTATTTATCTGTTTTTTGCTGTGTGCTGTGGTGCGTGTGTGCGTGTGGGTGTGGGTGTGCGTGTGCGTGTGGGTGTGGGTGTGGGTGTGCGTGTGGTTTTTTTTTTTTTTTTCCTTTTGTTTTTTTTGTAAAAGAATAAAAACAAATATATGTATATATATGGGTGTCTAGGTGAATGAGGATCATCTACAGATACACTCATGATTCACGGCACAATCATGAGAATCACATCATGGCACAAATTTGAGTTCAATAGACATAAAATACAAGAAAATACATTAACCAGATCGTTAGAAATTCGTCGCAAAATATATGGTACGCTTCCCGATGATGTTTTTCGCAAGAATCCTATAAACAGCAATTTCTATATTTTAAACCTATAAAAACAGACATCGTGATAAATAAATTAAACGTCAAAATAAATCAAGTAACGTACAGACTTTTCTTTTTCTCACTCGTGTAAATAACAATTTACGAACAACCGTATTAGGAGTAAGGTCCTGTATATTTAAGGGGCAGATAAATGGTCGTCGGGGTAAATAAATTTTGCCAATTTGGACACTGCAGTAGAAAAGCTTGATTTGTTACATTAAATTTTCCTTCTATACAATAAATTAAGCAACGGCATTCAACATGTGTCAATGTCACATAATGGGCACGTTGTGTTTTTATTTATTTCGAAAAGTTAGAAAATAAGCAGTAACTGTTAATAATGTTTTAAAAATTAAAACACAATACATTTTACAACGTTTACAGTGCTGGGCTACGTTTAAATATTGAAGTTTTTAGCTTACCGGGATATTAGTGTGAAATTGTTTGAAAATATTGTACTAAACAAAAAAACAACTAAACACGAAAGAGATTTTATATTGTATTGTCATTCAGTGCTGAGCTCTGTTAAAGTCTCTAGGTCAACGTACTATAAATATTTCTGATTTATATTTTTTGTCTGCTATAATTTTTTTTATGAATAACGATCTGCTCCGGCTTCACACGGTTGATTTTTGAATCATGACAACACCAGCACCCACTGTGTTCTAAACCATCCAAAGATCCATTCAAACACAAAAATTTCATCATAATCAGTCAAGCCATTCGGCGACAATCATACATACATCAGAATTATATATACTCGTACTTATATAAAGAAGATGGTGCGTGTTTATTACCGAAGTTTTACGGGAGTGCGTATTGTAAAAGTTTTCCCACTTGAACTGGAAATACAGCATGTTAAGAACTTGATCCTGTATAATATAGGTTTCCTGGAATACGGTAAGCCCTGAAGCTTATAAAATAGTGGTGCTTTATGGAAACGGATGAACGGATTGAAGGTGACTATAAATTTTAATAGAAGAGATCCTATCTTTTTAAATTAGCCTTATAAAAGTGATAATTTGAAGGGATGCGCCTGGAAATAGTCTTTCCTTAAGGTAATAAAAAATGCAGTTTATTTTATTTTTAAAACTATTATTACTTTTGTTTTAGAGTGGGCAGTATAGACTTAGTTAAATTAGATTTAGATGCGATTTTAAAAGGATCTTTCACAGTACTTCTTCAATAATAAATAAAAATGCAGGTATGTTGTCAGTAATGGCTGAGTACTAAGATGGAATGCCTCGATTCCAGTCAAAGCAGTCTCCGGTTCTCTACACTCATCATACGAAATAATATTTTATGCTGGTAATCTATGCGAACATGATCCTATATATCCGATCGGCTCGTTTCACTGGCGCTGCGAAGAGATGTTGCATCTCTTTACATTTTCTTTCGCATATACCATGGGGAGTGCTCTAAGGAATTGTTCGGATTAATTCCAGCCGCCAAATTTCGTGAACGCACTACACGGCAAACGCCCCGATACCATCCGCACCATCTGGATGCTTGGCGGTCAATTACTGCACGTTTCAAGAAAAGAAAAATTGATAGGGGCGTACTCCTATGGTTTGGGCACGTTGAGCGAATGAGTGAAGACCGAATGGTGAAGAAAATATATAGAGCGAAAGTAAATATTAAAAGGTGTCGAGGTAGACCGAGACTAACTTTAGAAGAGCATGTGAGCAAATTGATCGAAGAGGGGAAGGTCAAGAGTACTCGGATACCTAGACGTGCATGTATGAAGAAGTTAATAAACCTGAAAGAAGCGAAAGAGGTATGTGGGAGGGGGAGGGGGGGTTTTTTTTTGCTCCCTTTGGTGTGGGAGGGTCTTTCAGGGCCGGCAACGCACCTGCAATCCCCCTGGTGTTGATCATGGGCGGCGGTAGTCACTTAACATCAGGTGAGCCGCATGCTCGTTTGCCCCCTCTTCCATAAAAAAAATCCTTTCCTGGTCGAGCCGACCCATTCATGATGCAAACAGGAGAAGTGGCAAGGGGGCGTGTCTGTATGATCAAAATGCTCAACGTTAATATAAATGGCCGTCTCCGCGAATTAGTGCGCAATCGACAGTCATCGTGAAATATTATCAGAATGCCGTGTTGCTTCGTGGTTTCTTGTAAAAACCGAATCCAAAATAAATACTTACGTAAGTACAAGTATTTTATAATATTTATCTTTAAAGTCATATTAAACAACAAATCTTAAAATAGTTCTTGCCCTTACTAGGTTATTTTTGTTTTCAAATATCACAGCGACTGTAATATTTTTGCAGTAAATACATTGGTCCATAACCACTATCTAAGTATGACGCCAAATGACTGAACAATCAATGTAAATATCACAAAACGATGCTTTATTTATGCGGATATATTGCGTAGTACGG
Source organism: Parnassius apollo (assembly GCA_907164705.1). Taxonomy (NCBI): domain Eukaryota; kingdom Metazoa; phylum Arthropoda; class Insecta; order Lepidoptera; family Papilionidae; genus Parnassius; species Parnassius apollo. The sequence goes on along the minus strand of CAJQZP010001616.1, from coordinate 428,000 downwards.
CCACTGTATCTTCCGACGAGCTAGTGATGTGCATGTGCAGATCCACCGTATATCAACCATAATGTCGATAGGCGAATTGCGATTATAGTTTATTCTTCAATTTGTCAACCGTTTTAACCCGATAGGAAGACCAATGTGACATAATGTTTTTTACATATTTTGATTATTTTACAGCTACTACTATGCATAACCAAGGATCGTAAAGTAAATTGATTTTATTTTAGGTTAGTAATTGGTAGTGTCAAATTTTAAAAAGGGAATAGATTGATGCCACAGAAATGCCACCTAGCTGGTTTCCTACAAAAGCTAGTACCATGTGCCCAACTCACTTTGAGGCAGAAATGTTCCAGCCTCTAAAGAAAAATCGCAGGCTTTTTGAAAGGGCGGGTACAAAATTGAGACTGCGCCTTATTTTTGCAGAATTGGATAATTTTTTTTAAAGAACTGAAAGCTATTGTCATGTTTTAAGTTGTTCATTAAATCATTCATTCAAATTTCAGGATTCCATAGAACCTTTAGCACCGGGATATTCTGGTCAAGAGCGTAATGTAAGTACTTCTATTTGTTAATTTTAAGACTTAACTAAAAAAGTGATTCTGACTATGCTTCATTTTAAGTCAAACATCAGAAATGGTTACGTTGTATTATTTTTTAACATTGTGCGTTGTATTTGTTTGGCAACTAGAAGAATTAAATGTTTTGGAGTTATCTGACCACTTAAAATCGCCTAACGAATGAACTGATGAGCTTCTTTTAAAACATATGCCCTAAATACTCACCAAAGGAAGAAAAAATTCGGAAACTCCAGGACCAGGATTTGGTGAAATGTTTTTAGAATTAGAGTTTCACTTAAAAATAAACTTGTGGATATAATTTTATATAATTTTATATTTTCTCAGAAACAAACAGGTACTCCTGACCATATTTACATAATAGAAATGCCTCAAAAAGGGAGACTGCGCATCAAAATTATTCAGAGAGAAAACGATATAAAAAACAAATATTTCAAATTAAACGACTACAAAAAAAGCATACCAATAACGTAAAAAAATGCAAATTTATAAGAAATAGATATTCAAAAACAAGTTTGTGAATTCAGACCAATCCGCACATTTAGAGAACCTCGGTGTAAATGAATAAACGCACTATAAAATAAAAAATTGGTATTTAGGCTTTAACAGAAATCTTTTAAAGCATTTTTTTTTAGTTTATTTAAGGACCAGTAAACAGCTTCAACAGAGGCTTAATAACTACAGTCTTAATCCTAAAATTTGAGTTTAGTGAAGCCAACACCACCAGCCTCAGATAATGATTTATAGAATAAACTACAAAAGTGACAGATGTGAAGGAGGACTTACTACATAAAATACAATATTACAAAATGAAGAAAAAAAAACTGTTCACATTTTAGTTTTGATTTCAGAAAAAATTATATAATTTAAATTATGTTTTGATTTATTTTATTTAGTTTTTAGTTATCACGACTCATAAGCTTATTAATCACTTTGCTTCTATAGGAATTAGCACTGTTATTAAAAATGTCAATATCCCAAAAGTGATCATTATAATTTTGCATTAAGCGATACAACGGCGCTCTTTTGCCAGCATTGGTTCTACACAAGGGAAGGGCAAATGTTTGACGGGAGTATGTTGATCTTACACGTGATCGAGTAGGTATACGATATCGCAATTTATTTGTTACAGGGATGCAATCATATCTATTATGGCAAAGGTCAAATAATAACATTGCTACTAATTGTTGTCGTCTGAGCTTTAAAGTTAACATTTTGTATTTATTTAAAATAGCATTATACGAACAATATTTATGCTTACATCTATAGAACATTGACTTAAAAACTTTTTTTGTACCCTCTCAATCTGATCGGTATAGACATTATAAAAAGGATTCCACAAAGCAACAGCGTATTCCAACTGAGAGCGTATCAGAGCCTTATACAAAAGGATATATGTTGCTGGGTTTGTGAAATCCTTACAGGCTCTCATTACAAACCCAAATATTTTAAGAGTTTTATTACATATTTGTTCAACATGTGTATCGAGTGTTAATTTACTGTCAATGGTAATGCCGAGGTCACAAATAGAATGTACTTTTTCAATAGTAGAGCTGCACAGGGAATATGATTGTTGATTAACATTAATTTTCTTAGTGACAGTTAACATTTTGCACTTATTAATACTAAGACTTAATTTATTTTTTATACAATAAGCAGAAAAGCGGTCCAAGTCATCCTGGAGTCTGAGGTGATCATCATTGTCACAAATGGTACGATAAATTTTAAGGTCGTCAGCATATAGTAAAAAGTTACTGTGCTGAAAACAGGAGTCAATATCATTAATAAAAAGTATAAATAATAGTGGTCCCAATATAGATCCTTGAGGTACCCCGGAGGTGATAGACACAGACTCTGATTCGTAACCATTAATAACAACCTTTTGCGTGCGGTTAGTTACGTATGATTTAAACCACCGCCAAAGATTGCCACGTATACCGTTGAAAGCAATTTTATCAAGTAGGATTTTGTGATCAACTCTGTCGAAAGCTTTACGAAAGTCTGTATAAATACAGTCAGTTTGATGATTTGAGTCTAAATTTTCGAATAAGTCCGTTAGATATATTAATAAATTGGTAGTAGTTGATCGTCGTCTTACAAAACCGTGTTGTTCGGGTATGATTAAATTATGCAGTGATGGATATATAGAATTAAAATTAATCGTTCGAAGAGCTTCGACACAGCTGATAAAATAGAAATAGGATGGTAGTTCTCAACATTTCGTTTTGAACCACACTTATATACAGGCACGATTCTAGCGGCTTTCCATATGTTAGGACATATACCTTCACTTAAATATTTATTAAAAAGGAAACACAGCGGTTTAGCAATATTAACTGCTGTATTTTTCAGAAATACTGATGATATATTATGGGGCCCCATACCCTTGTTTGTATTTAACGCCTGTAACTCTTTAAGAACTTCATCCTCTGATAGTATGATAGATGTTAAATTAATGTGTGAATCAGGGCACTGTGTAAAGTCGATACTATCAATATCATATTCAGCTGAAACTGAAGATGCTTCAAAGGTTGAGTGAAAAAACATTGAAAATAGGGTACATGCTTCTGTAGGATTAGTGGCGTTATTATCATTATAGTAAACATTGTCCGGAATACTAGCAGTATTTTTACGCTTTGATATATATGTCCAGAAATGCTTTATATCTTTTTTTAATATTATTTTGTATTGACGACATGTAGTTTTTATATCTTTTTTGCACACTCTTTATTAAAGTACTTTCTAAGCCTAGAGAATTCGTTATAATCATAAGAGTTTTCATATTTTTTCCACTTGATCCAGGCCCGCTCTTTACGTTTGAAAGTGTGAATCAGAGTGGCGTTAAACCAAACAGGGAACGAAGATTGTTTTAAGATTTTTGTAGGTATGAACTTTTTAATAAAACCGTAAAGTATTTCGTAAAAATTAAGCATTGAAGTATAAGACTCGTAATACTTACTATTAACTGTTATGTAACTCAGTAATGGACGAAATGTTTATCAAGCAACATATTGAGTGGGACGGAAAAAATGCATGGATTTGTTGATATATGTAACCAAGGAACATCAGGCGAATAATTGGCAGAAGCTTAAGAGGCGCTTGTGTTTTTGGTGACAGCTATCAACGGATAATTCAAGATACCAGTAGGGAATTTTTAAGTAGCCGGTGTTACAGAAGAATAGTGAACTAGCTTAGTAAGGCAGTGTTAGAGTTATTTAAAGAAACTGGCATTGACGTAACTTCACTGACCTGTGACGGTTGTTCAGCAAATATTTCTATGGCAAAGAAACTCCGATGCTCACTAAACATAGAAAATATAAAATTTACTTTTATCATCCCCTTTCAAATAAACCATTATTTATATTTCCCGAACAAAATTATATACTCAAATTATTAAGAAATGCGTTTGAAGCATATGGCACTATGGTCGACGAGTTAGGCAGACATATAAAATGGTGTCAAATAAAACAACTTAATGAAATTCAAGTGAAGAAGAAATTGCACTTCAATCAAAATATGAAAGTGCGATTAACTGACTGTTTAGTGAGAGTGTTGCCGATGCCCCGATGTTTTGTGCTGAACGTAACATGTCCAAATTTCAATCAGTTGATGGAACTTTTGACATTTTAAAATTATAAATAATCTTTTTGACATTTTAAATTCGAGAAAAATTATGCAAGTTAAATTAAAAAAAAAAACACGTTTTCCGGATAATGAATTGCTAACATTTGAATTTCTTGATAGAACAAAAACTTATATACATTCCTTACAGATAACAGATGGTTTGAAATTAGTACAATCTAGTAGAAAAACAGATTTCGTTGGTTTTTTAGTGTGTTTAAGAAGTATCAAAGATGTTTAAATCCATGTAATTGAACAAGAACAAAACCTGCAGTACCTACCAGCCTACAAAATAAGCTAAGCCCACATAGAGATAATGTTTGGTCACATTCACGCTCATGGTGGGAGTATCACTAACCCTACAGCTCGACAATTTCAGGCTATTTATAAAAAGTTTTTAGTTAAATCCGAACTAAGAGGCATTTAGCTATACGAGCAGGCACAATTTGATGAAGAAGTTGGTATGCTAGTTCAAGACTTGCCGAAGTTTGGCTCGCAGGCCGTTGAATTTCTTTTTTCATTTCTTACATTGCAGGTTTTATTGTGCATAGTTTAATAAAAACTGTAAAATGTGAAATTTGTATTGGTGCGCAACTTGCTGACAAATATGAGGAATCACATCATTTTTAAAATATAAGGACAAAGGTGGGCTTATGTACCTACCTCCAGATTTTATAGTAATTTGTGAGAGAATGGAAATCATCATAAAAACAGCTTATTTCGCCAATATTAAATTAACAAATAAAACTAAAAATGTCAAGCAGGAACTCATAGCAAAGGCTTTAACATATTTCGTAGAATTAGAGCTTTTTGAAAATGTAAGTTTCACCAATTTGAGCATTCCCAAATAAATAATCACATTATATTTCCTATAATAGCAGTTATGTAAAAACACAATAATTTAAAATTACACTATTTGAATAAAATGCCACCCCAAAAATATCAAAAGTGCTGCACAAATACCTCCACTTCACAGGTCAAAGAGTGAACACCATAGCAGGGTTCCAAAATACGATATGACTGCCTAAACCAACATAACCGGATATTTTAATGTCTCGTTTTTGGTTTAGGTATTTAATAATCATTTTTTTACCTACATGTTTATTTTTACTTTGATATTCTCTGAATATATCGTACTTTCAGGATTATCGTATTTTATTTTCAGGGCTCAAAAAAATTTTTGTACAATTTTGGGATAAATTAAAGAATCGCTAACTTTTCAATTTAGTCAATCACTAACGCATAAGTAAAATAAATGGCACAACTATAGTGACCGATATTTTTGTGTGAATAAGTAGTACGGTGAATGGTAAATGCACACTGTGTTTTTAGAAATATGATTTATAATTAATCGTGTAGTACGTTCTGATTTATAAAATGCGAGTTTGTGTGCGAATTCCTATCTATAGACTTTATATCTTGATCTACATATATAGATCTGATTTATACGCGTGGTAGGTGCCAACTGGAGACACCGAGATTTTGATACATTTTCAACTATTGAGCAGATCTCCTTTTTTCTTATATTTATGAGCTGCAGCGTTGCTCTGCTACGTATAAATGTAAGACTTTTTTGCTTGTAAAGTGTAATGATCGAATCAGATATTAATAGACCAAATGATCTACATCAGTAGGAGCTTAACTTAATCCCATTACCATCAATCTATTTTGAATAAAAATATTATTTTCTCGTCTAAGTTTTCTTACCTATTACTCTATTGCCTTGGTTTGCTATTAATTTTTATCTATTATTTTTGTTCTTTTTTAAACAAAATTTTTGAAACTTTTCATTATCCAATAGTAATTTAATTATTGGTATTATTAAAATATACATCGGTGCACTATGATAGCAAACACGACGGGAATTTATTGTATATTTCATTTGACTAATTACCTCATTGTTTCTGTTCACTCTGTAAAGGTAACACAAAAAAGAGAATTAGTGCCATGTAAGAAATAGCGCTCTAATTCCTTTTGAAGGTATTATGTAGCTGTAAATACGTGGCTGGGGTGAAGGAAATCGACTGAAAATCGTCCAGTAGACTAGTAGTTACATTTATGGTGGCAGTGATAGTCAGTGAACACCCATTACGTACCTAAACCTAATGTCGAAAGAACGTTTAGGTAACTTATTGTCTGATAAATGCGTTCGTGATAAAGGTAAATGTAAATTACTTTATTTCATTTATCAGGGGTTTATTTCATACTAGTGGTCATCTAGTGATCGGCGTTAAGGAGGCATTATTTCATTTTAAACTTTACATTTATATATAGAACACAGATATTTTATCAATAAAATATAAAATAAACGCTTGTTTGCTTTGACATCCACTCCACATATTTAGAAAAAAAAAACTTTTGAAATTACATTTAATTCCCATTTCATTTAGTTAATCAGTGCTACTGCTTATTTACAGACAACTATTGTGTTTGATATTATCCTTAGTGTAATTACATAGGTAAAAAGTAATTAAGATAAACAACACGTCACACAACATTCAACATGGTTTTGGGACAATTTATTTTCATAGCTTTCTTATGTCAAATAAGAGACTTGTGTGTCGTTCTGGCTTCTTAATAGACTATTCACATATTCTAAAATAATTCATTTATCCATTCATTACAGCCTGTCAAAGTCCACCGCAAAATATATGCTTCCCCACGGATAGCCTCATAAGCCTATTAAGGGGAAATATAACCTCAAATGGCTTACCAAGATCCTCCGTTATGCCGAAAGTATTGCAGCATTAATTTTGAAATAAATATATGGTAAAGTTGAGGATTAATGTTAAGGTTTATGTTAGACTAAAACACGATTCCGTAAAATTTTCTCGATAGAAAAAAAATCCAAAGTTACCTCCAAACTGAACAATAAACCGCTGTTATTCATAAAATACTTTAAATAAGATCATGAAACTTTGCATACTAACTGAACTAACAATAAAGCAGTGCTTATGTTATTTACTTTTTTTAAAATATCATTATTTTCACTGTAAAAAGAAATTACCTAAACTATCGGCGCGTAAGCTTGGTTCCTGTCGCTCCGTTAGTAATGCTCCGGCTTTTGAAGGGAGAAGTTGTGTCGCTTACGATCAGAAAACACATTACGCAACAGGAAGACGTAAAATTAAAATGGGAAATAACCGTTATAAAAATAAGAAGCGACTGGGTTGGCGTTAAGAAACAGGCATATATATGATAAACATAATGAAATAAGTATCTAACGACCTATCTACTTAGAGTATTAGTGATTACAAACATGTCGGTACATAGCATACGACGCGCGGGGAAGTGGTGGCGAAATTAGAATTTGAGCTGACTTACTCTCACCTCTTAATGCTGGCGATCTACAAGGCAGCGTGCTACGCAACGCTGTTTCTTCTGCACATCAATGATATGTTGTTAACCGGTAACATTAATTGCTATGCGGATGACAACACTGTTGATGCTCTAAACATCAGCCGTGCCAATATTTCTCGGAAAACGTCTCCGAGCACCAGGACAAACCTGTGTCTGAATACGAGTCTTTGTTGAATAAACTCTCGGATTTTGGGCGACTAAATCTAGTCCTGTTTAACCCACAGAAGACACAAGTTTGCGCGTTTACCGCTAAAAATAACACATTTGCGTATTTGCTCAGTTTTAAGGTACTCCCCTTATTACCTCAGCAAGTATCGGATACCTCTGCGTCGACATATCGAGTGACGTGCAGTTTCATCGTCACTTGGAAGAGAAGGCCAAATTGGCCTCTAAGAAGCTTGGCGTGTTTAAAAGAGCGGGACAGTATTTCATGCCAGCACACGGTCTGCAACTTTACAAGGCGCAGATTCTGCCTCACATGGAATACTGTTCCTATCTCTGAGCTGTAGCTCCCCAGTGCCAGCTCCTTCCACTGGACTGCATTCAGCGCAGAGCGGCTAGAATCGTTAACGACCGTGTTCTTTCTGATCGGCTCACTTAACTGACGCTGCGAAGAGATGTTGCATCTCTATGCATTTTCTTTCGCATTTACCACGGGGAGTGCTCGGGGGAATTGTTCGGATTAATCCTAACCACCAAATTTCATGAACTCACTATGCGGCAAGACTCCCGACACCATCCACACCATCTGGATGTTTGGCGGTCCTCCACTGTAGGTTTCACTAGGAGTTTTCTTCTGCGTACGAACTCTCTGTGGAAGTTTACCACCGGTGATTTGTCCGGACCAATACGACCTAGGAATCTTCAGAAAAGGAGCTAACTCCTTTCTAAAAGGCCGGCAACGCACCTGCAGTTCCCCTGGCGTTGCAGTTGTTCACGGGCGGTGGTAATCAATTTTTTTATTGGATAGGGTTACAAACGAGCACATAGTCCACCTGATGGTAAGTGGTTACAATGGCCTATAGACATCTACATAAATCCACGATTACGAATCAAAATGCAGATGCGTTGTCACAAGACGAGCAAACCATCTTGATTGCCTCGCGGTTCTCTACACTTACCATACAAAACACAGCAAAATTAAGCTACTATTTTACGCTGGTATCCTGTAATAGCGTGGTTCTTCCCCGGTCGAGATACAACTATACTACTAATATAACTTCAGTATGGCTTGTTTTACGTGACGTAAAACTTAACATCAGGTGAACCGTACGCTTGATTGCCCTCTTTCCTATAAAAAGGGTGACATTAGCAATAGTTCTATGCTTGGCATGCTGATTGGCAATTAAAGTTTTTATATTTTAATTCTTATAAGAAAAATGCTGCTGCCCATCTCCTGGCACGTTTCTTTTTGTTGCGTCTTGCGGCACCCACGTGACGATATGGGGTAATTGATATTTTTGTAATGCCTTCACACAAGACAATACATGGTAAATAATTGTCTTCAGTGGACCGTCTCAACGGCGTGCCCGTTCCACCATCTGCGCAAGACAGGATTGTAGTGGACAAGTGTATGCGCAAGCACTCTCTATTGCCTGATATCTTAGTTCCATAGGATGGTAATCAAACGTAACCAGAGGGAGATCAGGTGCAAAACCAATGGTTTTCTCTACTTCCCATGGAACGGGGTAGAAACACCGTCAACATCCTGACTCCAGGCTGCTACTAAAAACGCAATAACTAATTTTGGGTATTCAACGGAAAAATAAAATATTAAAAAGCAAAATACTACAATTAATAAGCTAAAAAACCAATTAAATTTTATTTTATAAAAATTAACTAACCTCAAAAATTCTTCAGATAATTATAGCTTTATAAAAGTATCCAAAATCTACCGTCTTATTTTTACAGCTTAACGACACCCTTAGGGACGGCCGCTATATTACTTCACTAGACTGAAAATAGATAGGTATTATAGTAAAACTGTAATCTTAAATCACAAAACCGAGAAGCCTATAAAGTTAAACGGTGTCTATAATAACAATAAAGTTGGCAAATATAACAAAATCTAACAATCAATGAATAGAAGGAGTTCCTTAGCCGTGAGCAATTTCACTTCTTCTGGGCGGAGTACATAGTTTCCCAGATGAGTGTTACGTTTGTGCATTAAGGGTCCGCAATCAGTTAGGACCTGTAGAGGCGTTTCTTTTGTTATGGAACAGAACCGACACATCCTTGAGTCGCTTAGTCCCAGGATGGACATGTGCTTTTTAAGACAACAGTGTCCAGTTAGACAACATAAAATACAAGAAAATATACATGTTGTGTCAATGTCACTTAATGGACATGTTGTGTTTTTAGTAATTTAGTTTGATATATTATTTCGCAAAGTTAGAGTATAAGCAGTAACTGTGAATAGTATTTTTAATCTATTTAGTAATCTGTGGTATTTTCAAAGTTAAAACATAATAAATTATAATACACAATGGCGACGACTTTTTACAACGTTTCCATTACTTGCCTATGTTTAAATAGCTTAAATGTATTTAGCTTACCAGGACGTTAGTTTGAAATTGTTTGAAAACTTTGTATGGAACAAAAAAACAATCAAACACAAAAAAGATTTTATATTGTACTATCATTCAGTGCTGAGCTCTATTTAAAATAAAAGTCTGTAGGTTAATATACTTAAATACTTCTGATTCCTTTTTTTCCTGCTATTTCTTTTTATTTATAACAAGCGATCTGCTCCGCCTTCACACGGGAGATTTTTGAATATTGACGACACTGGCACCTACTGGGTTCTAAATCATCCAGGAACTCAATAAAACACAAAAATTTCATCAAAATCGGTCCAACAGTTCAGCGAAAAACACATATCCTCTCAACTGCGGATGTCCAAGACTTGGACACGAAAATATCTCCGTTGACTGCGGGTGTCCAAGTGTTAGACATTTTTTACCCGCTCTTTTAATGAAGAAACAAAGCATTATGCGCTATTTCTAACTCATTCTACCATATGTCAATGTGTACAAGATAAAAAAGGCTAGCATAAAAACCCCACAGCTTATACACTTTAGTAGTATATTTTATTTAAATCATTCTTAAATGTCGTCCGTTCCTTGAGTCAGCCATTAGTGTGATTGACGCGCGCTAACAACGAAGTTGTTTGTAATTATTTTGTATTAATTTATATTTATTGTGTGGTGAATTGTATTAAAACAATGCCTCGGTAAGTAACCTTCTTATTTGTAATCTCATTTTGTGTTTTATCTTATTAAGTACGTGTAAAATCGTTTTTTAATATGTATGAAGCAAACTGCTATCTTAGAACTAACATGCTGGTTGAGGAAATTTGACTTGAAATGTACGTAAAATTTTAGTTTTGGCTGTCAGTTTTGTGTTAAAATATGTGTAATTGTTCATTGTTCAAAGTTTTAGTATATTAAAATGAGGATAAAGTGCAATATTTTCAAAATTTTAATGTAAATACGCAATAGGTGCAATAGTGTTCATTTTTGTGACGTCTGCAGTAGTGAATTCTAGTTCTCTGTTTTGCGGGTGGCGAAAAAAGGAACTAAAGTTTGCCATACTGCATCAAGTTCAAATTCGATTGAATGGTTAGAATGGTAAAGAATCTAGTGCCCTCGAGCAGAGAAATGGAGCTTGGTTGACTCCACGATTATTCGATGATTTATGAAAAAATTGAATGTAGCATTTGGATATGTCATGTATGTTAACACAAGACTTCGGAATTTTTTAAACAATTTACTAAATCCGAAAATTAGAAAGTATTTACATAATATGCTTTTTAATATTTTTATTTTAATATTTTTTAATATTATTTAAAATTTGAAATTTTTATTTTTTTAATTTAATATGTTGAGTGATTTTCAAAGTCACCTCAGACACATATTTCTTATTTTTTTTTAGTGTACATTTTATCTGTATGTACTTTGCAAATCGTGTAACGTTGCGTTATGTATCAACCTAGAGCAAGATTGCTGCTACCTACAGTACCATTCGTAAATGAATTCTACTGTAGATACAGTAAATCCAACAAGTACCAGGAGCCTTTTAAAGAAATGAGTACCTATGTTACATATTTATTCAATTTTATACTTATGTCCATCCATCCATCTAGTTTTTATTGTTGCCTAGCTATAATTTGTTCAGCTAATTATTTCAGACTATCATCGTCGAAATTGTTAAGTTAGTTAAGTTACACAGCCTATTTCCGTCCCACTGCTGGGCCTTCCCTCACTTCTGAAAAGGTTTTAGGGCAAAGAAGTGTCCGCCGCGCTGCCCATATGAGTGTTGGCGAACTGCACATGCCTTGGAAATTTTTTTTTATTTCTCAGACAGTCAGACTTCCTCATGATGTTTTCCTTCACCGCCGAGCAAGAGATAAATCAGCACTTAAAATTGCAATTAATAATTTCATTGATGTCGGCGGGGATCGAACCCGGTGTGCTAGCGTACTGTGAAATTTAACGCGAGAGCTAACAATCTGAGCTACCAGGGCTCTCTCATCATCGAAATGAATACTTAAGTTAGTTAAGTTACAGTCTTTTTACGCCCCACAGCTGGGCAAAGGCATCCCCTTATTTCTCAGAGGGTTTTAGGGCAAAGAAGTTTCCGCCGCGCTGCCTCAATACGTGTTGGTGAACTTCACATGTCTTCGAAATATTTCTTTTCTTATTTCACAGACGTGCAGGTTTCCTCACAATGTCTTTCTTCACCGCCGAGCACGTGGTAGATCAGCACTTAAAATTGCAATTAACAATTTCATTATTGCTAGCGGGGATCAAACCCGGCTTGCTAGCGTACTGTGAAATTTACAGCGAGAGCTAACCATCTGAGCTACCACGGCTCTCATCTTTGAAATGAATACACCTATAGGATAGGGTGACAAAAGAGCACGCAGTCCACCTGTGGTGGTTGCTGCGGCCCATAGATATCTACATCTATCCTCGATTACAAATCAAAATGCAGATGCATATCACCCGTGACGACTAAGATGGAACGCCTCGTTTCCAATAAAAAGGCTCTCCGGTTCTCTACACTCACCATACGAAACACAGAAGGATTTAGCTATTATTTCACGCTGGTATTCGGTGAGAGCGTGGTCCTTCCCCGGTCGAGCCGGCCTATTCGTGCTACAACTATACTACTAATATAACTGCAGCATGGCTCTACCACGTATAAAAAATGTTTTAATGGACTGATACTAATACATGATGCACAAAAAAGTGCAGAATCGGCCTTTAATTGTGGCATTTTTTTGTATAATGCATAAGAAGTGAGTTCTTTAAAAATATACATAATTAATATTTTTTTATTTCAGGAAGAGATATATTTATTTTAAATTTTATTATTTCGTAGCTATTATTTTTGTTAAAGAAAATATGTTACCTTTTGGAGAAATAATGTTGTTGGTTATTGGAAATGTAACATAACCGCTAAGCACCTCGCGGCGCCTCTGTCACTCGACACATATTGTGGTGCATTGGGTAATGTTTACAAAAAACGTTATTTATAACTCTACATCAGCGGGAGTGACCCTTGAGTGGTTTTATGGTTTTTAAAGGAATGAATGAATCTTTATTTCTGTTCAAGTGCTGTTAAAGTTTGTTTGCTCAAATAAAGTAATTAATTTTTCAATAAATATGGCACTTACGACTAAAATTTTGATATCGGCATTTAGAGTACTTTTCTAAAACTTAGCAAGACCTATTGAAAGATGACTGAATTATGTAAAGAAAAAGAGAGGTTCAAGACTGAATCATTATAATGAAATAAAAAAAACTATTTTTATTGACTAAAGCATTACGCCGCATTATGCCGCATCTGGTCCGAACTACATTCTACATCGGTGTAAGTTGATTGTGGGTTCTTGTAAGCTTATTATTAATGCGTTTTATGATAAAAAATTGTATTGTAGCCTATGATTTTGCACATAAAATATTGTAAACAATAGATGTAAGATTATAATGAAATAAAATTGAACTATTAAAGAACTTTGTGTCATTGAGAAATATGATAGTTTTGATTTTATTCAATATTTAGTTATACTAATTACTTTAAAACTTTATTAAATATATGTACTCGTTTATAGGAAATTTCATAGAGAATTCAGAAATGTATACATATTATAGTATTCGATATACCAAAATCAAGATATTTGCGTTTAAACTGATTGGGCCCAATCAGCCGTCCATTTTATTAAACAGCTCCGCAGTCAACGGAGTATTACGGTTAGAGTCTCCGCAGCTGAAAGGATATAAAGCAATATAAAAACCTATATAATAAAATAATGGAATAAAGAAGATGGTACGTGTTTATTACCAAAGATTTACGGAAGTGTATTTTGTAAAAGTATTCCCTCTTGAACCGGAAACGCAGCATATTAAAAACTTACTCCTGAATAATATAGGTTTCCGGAACAGCGGTCAACCCTGAGGCTTTGAGGAAAATAGCGGTCCTTTATGGAAACGGATTGCACTTTGAAGTTGACCACAAATTTAATAGAAGAGATCCTATCTTTTTAAATTAGCTTTATAAAAGTGATCATCAAAAAATGCAGTTTATTTTATTTTCAAATCTATTTTTTAATATAGAGTGGGTAGTTTAGATTTAGTTAGATTGAATTTAGGTGCGATATAAGAAGAACCTTTCACAATCATCTTCAATAAAGAATAAAAATGCAGATGTGTTGTCACTAATGGCTGGGGACTAATGCCCCATTTACATTCAGCCTTTTTGGGCAGGGAACTGAGCAGGAAAGTGGGCAAGGCAGAATGTAAATAGGCTACTCGTGTTGTCACTGCCGCTGCCGCTGCCACTGTCCGGTGCTCCCTCAATTGTCGGTTTTTCGTGTGGAAGTCAAAGGACGAACAGCGAGAGCGGCAGTGAGTGTTCACATTCTGCTCCGTCGCTCACTTCGCGCCAAGCGCCTGGACGAACGGACGTGCGTGCCGTCTTGTTTTTAAATAAGTACAATCTGCCAAAATGCACTTCAAGTGAAGTAACGAAAATACAATCAAGTTTTTAGAACAGCTGGAATCAGAAAAAACTATATGGGATTTCAAGTTTCAACGATAAAAACCATAATTCATCATCTTCTACGATGACGAATTTTATTTTTGAGATAACATAATACCTACGTATATAATTAATTACAAATTCGTCAAATTTTTATATTAATATAAAATTTAGTTTAAGTAGGTATTCAATGAATTTTATTTCTAAAAACAATCAGTAGCTCATATTGATTATTTATTTATTAAAATGTAAAATATTGTATTAAGTTAAATGGTAATATTTGCATAATAGCCTGAGATTTGTAAATTATAATTTTATTGTAATTAAAATAATGAATTAATTTATACTGAAGTGTAATTATTAAAATAATAATAGCTTAACTAATCTCATATAATATTCAATATTATTTATGTAACAATAATGTAATAATTCAATTAATAATTTACGAAAAATTAATTGTATAAGAATTCAAATCGAGTGGATCTGTGTAAGTAGTCAATTATACATAATATTTGAATTCGAAAAGAATCATCATCATCATCATTACAGCCCTTCACAAGTCCACTGCTGAACATAGGCCTCCCCCAAGTAATGCCACAAAGCACGGTCCCGAGCCACCTGCATCCATCGACTTCCTGCATGTCTTGCCTGGTCGTCACTCCATCTAGTGGGGGTCGCACTACAGTACGCCTACCGGTACGAGGCTGCCACTCGAGAACCTTTCTTCCCCATCGGTTACCGGTTCTTCGAGCTATATGGCCCATTGCCACTTCAGCTTACTAATCCGTTGGGCTATGTCGGTCACTCTGGTTGTACTGCGGATATCCTCATTTCTGAGTCTATCACGCAGAGAAACTCCGAGCATAGCCCTCTCCATAGCTCGCTGAGCGACCTTGAGCGTGCTCATACGGCCAGCAGTGAAGGGCCACATCTCAGATCCGTAAGTCATCACTGGCAACACGCACTGGTTATACACTTTAGTTTTCAGAGATTGAGGTATACCTGACGAGAAGATGTATCGTAATTTCCTGAACGCTGCCCAGCCGAGTTAAATCCGTCGATTGACCTCTCGGTCGAAGTTGAAATTACCTAGTCAGACTATTAGTCCCAGGTAAACGTACTCGTCAACAAATTCGAGCATAGTGCTCCCAACAACTACCGGCATATGTGTGACATGGACATTAAACATGATCTTTGTTTTGTCCACGTTCATCTTAAGACCTATCCGATGGGAGACACCATTGAGGTCATTGAGCATAGTGCTAAGGTCCTCCAGTAATTCTGCCATAAGGACTATATCGTCGGAAAATCGAAGGTGAGTGATGTCCTCGCCATTGATGCTAATACCATATCCTTTCCAGTCCAGTAGCTTGAAAACGTCTTCCAGTGCAGCGGTGAAGAGGTTCGGGGATATAACATCACCCTGTCTTACACTTCTCTGCAGTTGGATAGGTTTCGAACTCTGGTTATGTACTCGAATAGCCATCGTAGCCCTACTTTACATACACTTCAGCACTTCGATATACCGACAGTCAACTTGGCGCCGTTGAAGGGACTGTAGCACCGCCCAAATTTCGACGGAATCAAAGGCTTTCTCATAGTCCACATATGCCAGGCAAAGTGGCAGATTGTACTCTTCGGTCTTCTGTACAATCTGCCGTAGGGTATGTATGTGGTCTATGTTACTGAAGCCTTTTCGGAAACCGGCTTGTTCGGGAGGCTGGAAGTCGTCGAGTCTGCGTGCGAGACGATTCGTAATGACCCTCGAAAACAGCACGTAGACGCAGCTCAGAAGGGAAATCGGTCTGTAGTTCTTCAAGAGAGCGTTGTCGCCTTTCTTAAAGATCAAGACCATCGCGCTTCTGCTCCACGCCTCCGGAGTAGTACCACCATGGAGGACGGAATTGAAGAGCTTCTGAAGGACTTCAAGTACCGGTGTTCCACCCGCTTTCAGAAGCTCCGCTGTAATTCCGTCCTCGCCCGGGGCCTTGCCGTTTTTAAGGTGCTGGAGAGCCATTCTAATCTAACTCAGACTGACGTCCGGGATATCATCGGAATAGTGTCGGATAAGACTTGCTCTTGGATCGTTACTCACACTTGCGTGTGACTCCAACGATGATGTGTACAGCTGCCCATAGAACCTCCCAATCTCGCTCAGAATCTCAGGTGTCCCGGAAACGAAGTTGCCACAATTAGTCTTCAGCTTTGACAGTTGGCTCTTTCTGGCAGACAGATCTTTGGCAAAGAATTTGGAGCCCTGGTTCCGCTCGATTGCTTCTTTAATACGAGCAGTATTAAAGTTGCGTAAGTCTCGCCGCATGCATTTGGAGATCTGTCTGTTTAGTTGCCTGTATGCTGTCAAATCTGTTGACGATTGCAGCCTCATCTCCCGTCTAACAGCCATGAGATTAAGAGTGTGATCGGAGAGTTTTTGTGTTCTTCAGCGGCGGGTCTTGTAGAACTTAGCTCCGACCACATGCACAGTTTCCACGAGCTTGTCATTCATATCGTCCACTGCATTGCAATCTTCTAGGTACTGAAAGCGGTTACGTAACTCGAGCTGAAAGGTTTCGGGATTCTGGATTAGAGCACGAGGAGGACGGAGCGTTGACTTCATTAGACGAGACCTCTTCAACTTAACGTTTAGGTCCAGTGTGCCTCTAACCATTCGGTGATCGCTGCCAGTATTCACCCTTGCGATCACTGAGACATAACTGAACAGTTGGCGTCTGGTCGTCATAATGAAGTCAATCTCATTTTTTGTCGAACCGTCAGGGCTCGAATGAGAATCGAAAAAGAATGTTTGTACCTTACTTTTAAGCAATGAAATGATTTTAAAATGTAACATTGTGTTTGTGTAATTAGCTGTATTTCATATCATTTTTGCATGCCAATTAGACAAAACATGTCAGTTCCACGTCATTGATCATCTTATTCCTATCTTCTTTTGAATTTGATATCTTTTTGAATTATTAACATAATTTAGTATTACAAGAAGATACAGCGTAGATGCTGTAATTATTTCGACGTCTGCCTTAGTCGAAAGTAGATAGCGATGTGAGTGGTAGGGCAGAATGTAAATACACACTTCTCTTGAAGGAGTAGTGGCAGGGGTTCAATGAAAATGAGGCTTGAGATAGAATGACTCGCTTCCATTGAAAACGCTCTTCGGCTCTCTACACTCATCATACAAAACAAAAAAATTAAGCTGCTATTTTATGGTGGTAATCTGTGCCGGCATGATCTTTCCCTGGTCGAGCCGATCCATTCATTGCTAAAAACCATAATACTTGCTCTACTACCTGTAAAAGTAAGACTTTTTTTACCTGCAAAGTATGGTGATCGGATCAAATATTATTAGATCGAATGATGTATATCAGTTAGAGCTTCACTTAATCCCATTACCAATAATCTATTCTGAATAAAAAATATCCTTTTCTGGTCTCAATTTTCTTACATATTGCTCTATTGCTTTGGTTTGCTGTTAATTTTTATCTAATATTTGTGTCCTTTTTTAAGTATAATTTTTCAAACTTCTCATTATCCAATAGTTATTTAATTATTGATATTATTTAAATACACATTGGTACCGTATAATACCAAACACGATGAAAATTAATCCTTTATTTAATTTAACTAATTACCTCATTGTTTCTGCAGTTCACTCTGTAAAGGTAATACAAAAGAGAATTAGTGCCATGGAAGAAATGGCGCTCTAATTCCTTTTGAAGGTATTATGTAGCTGTAATTACGTGGCCGGGGTGAAGGAAACCGATTGAAAATCGTCTAATTGACTAGTAATTACGTTTGCAATTAGGGTGGCAGTGATAGTCACTGAACACCAATTACGTACATAACGCTAATGTTGAAAGAACGTTTAGTGAACTATTAACATA
Organism: Parnassius apollo; assembly: GCA_907164705.1. Lineage (NCBI taxonomy): Eukaryota > Metazoa > Arthropoda > Insecta > Lepidoptera > Papilionidae > Parnassius > Parnassius apollo. Next base: position 409,507 of record CAJQZP010001616.1, on the reverse strand, counting down.
ATAAAAGTAAATAAATGTAAATTACTTTATTTCATTTATCAGGATTTTATATCATAATATGGATAGTCTAGTGATCGAAACTCTACCGTAAACTTTTAGGTTTGTATATTAAACAAGCTGTATTTAACTTTCAACTGCACATTACAACACTGATATCTATATATATATATATATATATATATATATATATATATATATATATATATATATCGTTTAATTTAGTTAAACTGTGCGACTGTTTGTTCACAGACAACTATTGTGTTGTGTTTGATATTGGCCTTAGTGTAATCACATAGGTACGATAGTAATAACTTAAGACAAAGATACCTATTAATATATTCTACAATGATTCATTTATCTCTTAACATCGGAATCACCTCGGGAACACAAACCTCTTGATGATGGTTTATATGGGAGGATCTATTGGCATTCTCTACCAATCAAGCCTGACTGTGGTGAGAATAAGTGGCAATTACAATTAATTAGTTGAATTTATACAAGAAAAGAAAAATATTTACTAGTGTTGGTACCTCAATTATACATCATTATATTACCGTTACCGTTACCGCTGCAGTCTACTGCTCAACATAGGCCTCCCCCATAGATTGCCTCATAGGAGGGATAACTGCCGTAGTTGCCACACTTGGCAACCTGTTTTATGGAACACCGTGCTGACCATCTTATGATTTGCTTCCCCTCTCGCCTCTTACACCGCCACTATATGGTAAATTATTATATTAGATTATGTAGAGTAAAAATATAAATACATACATAAGAGTATCTACATACACACATACATATAAAATGTAGACATACATATATACATATGAACTACATACATTTCGTATATAAATAAACACATCCCCAGCCAAAGACAAAACACTATAATTATCGATTTGCCTAAGAAATATTGACTGTTGTCCTAAGAAATATTGACGTATCAAAATCTTGAAGGATTACTAACAAAGTGCTTTTCTGCAGGCAAGTGGTTCCAGAGTTCTATGTCGTATTGCCTTAATAATTACAAAAGTTTTATAGAATGATACTTGTTCGCTTCAAAATATTTATTTTATTTCGACTAAAATAAGGAACTGGGTCTTGCGTTATCCTCCAAAGATTTACTCAGAGAACTTTAGGAATATAAATTTGTTTTAAAAAATTTCAGGTACACCACAAGTATATTTTGAATTTCGAACTTTTACCATTACCGTACAATTTACGGTTAAACTTTTAACATTCGTAAATATGTTTACGTTTCACTTGAGAACTATTTAATAGGCATGATGTGTTAGAATTGTTTCTGAATTGAAGAGCCTCTTGGAATTAGTTACAACAAACGTAATAAGGCTGATTGTTTGGGAAAAAATACGTAAGTTGGTTTGAGGATTAATAAGTATTCCATGTAGTGGCGGTGTAAAACACCCACTTCCTCAAATCGTCTGGTAGGTGTCATAAAAGGCGAATAGGGAAACAAATCAGGAGAACGACAGCAGCGTTTTCAGCGTGGCAACTATGGAAAATATCCCTACCCTTAAAAATGGGGCAATATGAGCACTATGAGGGAGGTCTATGTTTAGCGGTGGACTTTGATAAACTAAACTACTTATATAAAACTAGCTGATACCCGCTCACTTCGCTAAACGGACGATGATATTTTATTGCGAGACCTAGATGTAAAATATCTAGTTTTGTTTTATATTATATTAATTGATTAGATTTGCTGGGCCGGCCGATATTGTTTTACTGTTCTACGTTTCACTCCGTAATCATTCTGGACTATTAACAGACTATATATAAAATTATGGCAACCACAGCTATAATCCAGATTTTCATATATTTTTATTTATTATTTTTATATATTTATTTATTATATTTTTATATATTTATTTATTTTTATATTTTTATATTTTTGTAATATATAATTTGTTAATAATTTTAGTTCAGTGCCACTATATCGGATCATAGAATATTTTAGAACATTAGTATCAAATTTTGTTTTATATTATAAAAATATGACCTCAATCGATGAAATCTATCAGAAGTTACGAAATCACATAAAGACGTACCAACGATTACTTAATAAATATAATAACTTGTTTGTTCAAAGAGTAGTAGAAGTAAGAATAGAAAGGGAGTTAGTTTTTTTTTAGAATACGGGTGCCAAATGAATACACAGTCAACCTAACAGGTTAATGGATGCTGTGGTCCATTGACATTAGCAGCTATCCTCACTGGATCAAAATTGAGATGCGATGTCATCACGAGGGCTCAAGGTAAAATGTCACGTTAACAGTAAAATGGGTATCAGATTTACACCGACATCTGATACCCATTTGATACCCAACCTGCATGTCTGAGGAATAAGAAAAAAAAATGCATGTGAAGTTCGCCAACACGCATTGCCCTAAAACCCTCTCAGAAATGAGGAGAGGCCTGTGCACATCAGTGGGACGTATATAGGCTGTAACTTTACTTTGCTTTTTACAACATCCAAATAAATTTCTCATCACTGTTTATCTATATTTCTAGGATATAGAACTATTAAAAAAATAATAATGAAATACAGTACTAAAATATATAGAAGCGAAAAGGAAAGAACATATTTTATAGAATATTACAAAAGATGGTATCTTAAGGTGTGACGGAGCTTGTTAGGAGGGTCGAAAATATATCAATTTTATCTCTAAATTTGTTAACAAGTTTACTTATTCTAGCAATTGAAGAATTGGAGCCAAACACTGTTCTGGTCAATGGTGTAATCTTACGTGCGTAACGTGGATAACGAAAGGAAATGCACATATTAAATTTTCCTTTTAAATTATAAATAAAGTTCTTTAAACCGCAAATTACTTTAAACTATTAGTTTAGCTTTAACCCAGTTGCAGTGCTTCCGAAACTGCAGGTCATGCAACTTTGGACTTTTAACGGTCTAAATATAAAATTATAGCAACCAGAGCTATGGTACAGATTTTCATATATTTTAAATATAGAATTTCTTAATAATTTTAGTTCATTGCCACATATCGGATCCTAGAATATTTTGGAATAATAGTATCTTTTTATATTATAAGAATATGACATCAATCGATAAAATCTATCAGAAGTTATAAGATCACTTAAAGACCTACCGAAGATTACTTAATAAATTTAGTAACTTGTTTGTTCAAAGAGAATAAAGTAAAATGTGAAGTAAGAATAGAAAGGGAGTTAATCTTTTTTTATAGAACAAGGGTGCCAAATGAATACACGTGAACCTGATGGTTAATGGATGCTGTGGTCCAGTCGTCCTTACATAAGGATCAAAATTGAGATCCGATGTCATCACGAAGGCTCAAGGTAAAATGTCTCGTTAACAGTAAAATGGGTATCAGATTTACACCGACATCTCATCAGTAAGATGTGGTAGAGCCATGGTGAAACTATATTATGGTAGTAGAACGAATGAATTGGCTAGACCGGCGAAGGAACATGCTCTCGCATAATACAAGCCTAATGCTGTGTTTCGTAAAGCGAGTGTAGAGAACCAGAGGCCCATTTACAATAGTAAGAGAAATTATTTTAGCCCTAAGGGTGAAACTTATCTGTATTTTGATTCTTAATTCAAGGTAGACGAAGATGTCTATCTATGATTCAAAGCATCCACTTACCATTAGGTTTACTGTGTGCACGTTTGCCACCCTTATTCTATAAAGGACATCACCGTTCAAATTACAGCAGCACTATGTTTTTATTTCTTGCTAGTGTTCTGTGCGAGTATAGTCTTACTCTAACGCACCCATTTGTGTTAAAAATTATAGCATAATATAGTCGCTTAACCCGTTTTTATTTGATTTAATCAACAGTTGGTGTTTTTTCCGCAGTTTTGCAAATATTGGCCGACAAAAAATCAGACCTTTTTGCCTTTACCCTTCATAAATAACCCCTTAAAATGTTGTTACAAATTTTGTTGTATGTTTATACAAGCAAATGTAAATCGTGAACAGATTCACAGTTATTTTATTTTTTTATTGACACTGTGCAACGTTATTTCAGTAAATTCAAACTCTGTTTCACGTTTAGTGGAGAAATAAATGAAGGCGGCAAATATTTCAAAAAATCTTATAATTAGCTGTAACAGAATGTTTTTAAATAAAATATTACGAATACTGTACCGCGAAGTGGTATTCAGCGTAGTATTTGCTGTAAAATAATCAAAATAAGTAAAAAAAAAAACATTATGTCACATCGATCTTCCTATCGGTTTAAAACGGTTGACAAATTAAAGAATAAACTATAATAGCAATTCGCCAATCGACATTATGGTTGATATATAGAGGATCTCTTCTCTCTATCAACACAACACTAGCTCGTCGCAAGGTACAGCGGCCGTACTACGTAATATATCCGCATAAATAAAGCATCGTTTTGTTATATTTACATTGATTGTTCAGTCTTGGCGTCATACTTAGGCAGTGGTTATGGAGCAATGTATTTACTACTAAAATATTACAGCCGCTGAGATATTTGAAAAAAAAAATAACATAGTAAGAGCAAGAAATATTTTACTATTTGTTGTTTAATATGACTTTAAAGATAAATGTTATAAAATACTTGTACTTACGCATGGTAAGTGATGCCATGATTAACAAATTTTTATTTAGGTTTCGGTGTTTACAAGAAACGGCACGGCATTCTGATAATATTTCACGATGACTGTTGAAAGCGCACTAATTCGCGGAGACGGCCATTTGTATAGACGTTAAGCATTTTGATCATAGCGCGCGGACACAGACACGCCCCTTACCAATTTTCCTGTTTGCAGCATGAATAGGTCGGCTCGACCAGGGAAGGATCATGCTCGCACAGATTACCAGCATAAAATATTATTTCGTATGATGAGTATAGAGAACCGAAGACCGTTTTCACTGGAATCGAGGCATTCCACCTTAGTCCTCAGCCATTAGTGAAAACATATCTGCATTTTTATTTATTATTAAAGAAGGACTATGAAAGATCCTTTTAATATCGCATCTAAATCAAATTAACTAAATCTAAACTACCCACTCTAAAACAAAAGTAATATTAGTTTTAAAAATAAAATAAACTGCATTTTTTATTAGCTTAAGAAAAGACTATTTCCAGGCGCATCCCTTCAAGTGATCACTTTTATAAGGCTAATATATAAGATAGGATCTCTTCTATTAAAATTTATAGTCAACTTCAATCCGTTTATCCGTTTCCATAAAGCACCACTATTTTATAAACCTCAGGGTTTACCGTATTTCAGGAAACCTATATTATTCAGGAACAAGTTTTTAACATGCTGTATTTCCGGTTCAAGAGGGAAAACTTTTAAAATATGCACTCCAGTAAAACTTTTGTAATAAACACGCACCATCTTCTTTATATAAGTATATATAATTCTGCTGTATGTGTGTTTGTCACCGAACTGGACAGATTTTAATGAAATTTTTGTGTTTGAATGGATCTTTGGATGGTTTAGAACACAGTGGGTGCAGGTGTTGTCATGACTCAAAAATCAACCGTGTGAAGCCGGAGCAGATCGCTATTTATAAAAAAGTTATAGCAGAAAAAAGATATAAATCAGAAATATTTATAGTACGTTGACCTAGAGACTGTAATAGAGCTCAGCATTGAAAGACAATACAATAAAAAATCTTTTTCGTGTTTATTTGTTTTTTTTTTGTTTAGTACAATATTTTCAAACAATTTCAACCATCAACATAGAGACCCAGGTTCATTACGTGGGGAGAGAATGGTATGACATTATTATTAAACTTAATTGATGGTAGGGTGGGATTATCTAGTTTAGATAATAATATTGGGCTATATTCATATATAGCTATATTTATCCCGTTAAGCTAAAGACTTGAATATTTAAACGTAGCCCAGCACTGGAAACGTTGTAAAAGGTATTATGTTTTAATTTTTAAAACATTATTCACAATCGCTGCTTATTTCTTAACTTTTCAAAATAAATAAAAACACAACATGACCATTACGTGACATTGACACATGTTGAATGCCGTTGCTTAATTTATTGTATAGAAGGAAAATTTAATGTATCAAATCAAGCTTTTCTACTGCAGTGTCCAAATTGGCAAAATTTATTTACCCCAACGACCATTTATCTGCCCCTTAAATATACAGGACCTTACTCCTAATAAGGTTGTTCGTAAATTGTTATTTACATGAGTGAGAAAAAGACAAGCCTGTACGTTACTTGATTTACTTTGACGGTGATATTTTTTATCATGATGTCTTTTTTTATAGGTTTTAAATATAGAAGTTGCTGTTTATAGGATTCTTACGAAAAATATCATCGGGAAGCGTACCATATGTTTTGTGGCGAATTGCTAATGATCTGCTCAATCTAGTTTTTGTATTTTATCATATTTGCGCCGTCAATCATCAGTGCAAGTCTCGTATAACTCCTATGGAAATAAAATGATTTTATTCTATTTTTCTATTCTACATTAATATCTTAATTTTGAACCAATTTAGATATATTATTTTTATTAAATACTTCGCATAAATAGTTTAACAGTTTTTTAAAGTGTCGTATCTATATAAAATAGAATCAGTTTTTATTCATTTATAATATAAAATAGAATAATTCTTATTTAATATAGATTACAAGAACACTTATTAAAATACATTTAAGCTTACCACTGCTGGTTCGAAAAAATCTCTGTTTTGGGAAGAACCAGCAAGTAATCCAGACTTTATTTAAACATGAATTTGCAATATAATATTTTAAACAATGTCGTGCCTGCAATACTAATTAATACTTACTGGCCTGGCAGTCTCATCGTAGCAACTTATCATCATGTGGGATTGTATCATTCATCACACGTACAGCAAAAAAAGGGAAATAAGTTGCCAGCATCTTTGTCTCCATCCTATTACAATTTGGTTGTCTTTAAGGCAAGAATGAATACGCTTCTGTTAAGTCAGTGCTCTTTACAATCTTAGGCTACATCACCACTTACCATCAGGTAGGATTGTGGTTAAGTGCTGGATTAGATAATATATATAAAAAATCAGGTTGATAAAGCGCGTACATAAATAACAACAGCGTTAACTTAAAAGTCACATCAAACAAAATCGCAGGTAGATAGTGAAAAACAACATTTGCGGTGTACAAAATAATGAACTAGGCTTCTCGCCCGCCCGCAGTTGACCAATGAAGTTACGGAGAATTGACAGTAATTTAGTGCGCAGTGTATTAGTACCGTGGTGCCTGCTGTATTTTTTTATAGGATAAGGTAAAAAACGAGCACACAGTCCACCTGATGGTAAGTGGATGCTGTGGCCCATAGACATCTACATCTATCCTCGATTACGAATTAAAATGCAGATGCGTTGTCACCCGTGAGAACTAAGACGGAATGCTTCGTTTCAAGTAAAAGGGTCTCCAGTTCTCTACACTTGCCATACGAAACACAGCAGCGTTAAGCTGCTACATTACGCTGGTACTCTGTGAAAACGTGGTCTTTCCCCGGTCGAGCCGACCCATTCGTGCTACAACTATACTACTAATATAACTGCAGCATGGCTCTATCACCTATAAAATCCATAAAGACCACCATTATAAGAAATAATAAAAATATACATATAAAAAATACCACTGGTTTTCTACGCTTACCATGCGCAACACAGTCGCATTATTTTGTAGCCCTTTGCCGGTAGGCCAACCTATTTATACTGCAGCCATATTACGTGGTAGCGTTACAACATATAAAACGTACATCTAAGATATAAACACAGTCGCATTATTTTGTGGTACTTTGCCGGTAGGCCGACATATTTATGCTGCAGCCATATTACGTGGTTCCGTTACAACATATAAAACGTACATCTAAGATATAAACACAGTCGCATTATCTTGTGGTCCTTTGCCGGTAGGCCGACATATTTATGCTGCAGCCATATTACGTGGTAGCGTTACAACATATAAAACGTACATCTAAGATATAAACACAGTCGCATTATCTTGTGGTCCTTTGCCGGTAGGCCGACATATTTATGCTGCAGCCATATTACGTGGTAGCGTTACAACATATAATACGTGCATCTAAGATATAAACACAGTCGCATTATCTTGTGGTCCTTTGCCGGTAGGCCGACATATTTATGCTGCAGCCATATTACGTGGTAGCGTTACAACATATAAAACGTACATCTAAGATATAAACACAGTCGCATTATTTTGTGGTCCTTTGCCGATAGGGCGACCTATTTATGCTGCAGCCATATTACGTGTTAGCGTTACAACATATAAAACGTACATCTAAGATATAAACACAGTCGCATTATCTTGTGGTCCTTTGCCGGTAGGCCGACATATTTATGCTGCAGCCATATTACGTGGTAGCGTTACAACATATAAAACGTACATCTAAGATATAAACACAGTCGCATTATTTTGTGGTCCTTTGCCGGTAGGCCGACATATTTATACTGCAGCCATATTACGTGGTAGCGTTACCACATATAAAACGTACATCTAAGATATAAACACAGTCGCATTATTTTGTGGTACTTTGCCGATAGGGCGACCTATTTATGCTGCAGCCATATTACGTGGTAGCGTTACCACATATAATACGTACATCTAAGATATACTTTCAATAGGTAAAGTGTATATAAGGTATAAGTTACATCCGTAGTTCTCGAGATTTATTACCTGTATAGTAGTATATATAGAAGTATTTAGGTTAGAACAATAGGCTTAATTTACAGCCTTTTTTTTCATGAATCATCATCTCCCTTCTTTACAATATCCTATGAACAGTTCAATCTGCTAAATGTGTGACATTTGCATATTCACGGATCAAGATTAAATAATGATAATCTGAAGAAAGCGTTATTACCTTGTATATTTCAACCACGTTTTTTAGTCAACTGTTGAACTTAGACCTTCTCTAAAATGTGGATTTTGGTAAGCATAACTTAAAAGAATTTCTTATACTCACTACGTTGGGCAGGCAGTGGTTGGCCGCTTTGCGGTATAAGTTTAAAAGAAGGCCTAACTTCCAGTGACAATAACAATTGTGTAAATAGAGCACTAAGTATTTCTTCGCAATGTTTTTTTTTAATGTTTTCCCTTGGTGGGTAGTTAATAGGTTCATAGTTCATACAACCGTGAATGTGATCAAAATGATAAATTAAGGTAAAGGTAAATGATAATTAGGGTAAAGTCTTATTAGTGTCATACACACATTATTAATTAATTTTTTGTTTACTTTTAAAGGCACGGCATCTTGCGAATGATATAAGTTTTATTTCTTTTCCTCTATAATAAGTAACTAAAGAAATACTTCTCGTATGAATAAAATAAATATTATATAGTGTGTGCGTGTGTAAGTATTTTCTGGCAAGGGTCCGTTTGGATGAGAACTAACATTGCCTACTGCAGCGGCCAAGTAGTAGTCCTTGCACTGCTGCGATCCGGTTTGAAGGATAAAGAGAGCCAGTATAATTAATGGCTGTAAGGCATTTCATGTCAGTTGTCAGAGGTGACAATGCATCTGTGACCTTCTTTCTGAAATTAAGTGCCCAGGTGTCTATGGACTACAATATCTGCATACCATCAGGTGGACGGCCAGTTCGTTCGTCACATTATTTTTATATAAAATAATGATTGTCCACCGTTGTACAAGATTCTTTCATAATCAATGTTATTAAAAGACATAAAATATTTGAAATAATAAGCTATATTATGTACATTTATTTTCTTCAAGAGGATATAAGGAAGTTTGACTGTGTTAAAGTTTGGTAAACTTTTAGAGTAAATCTAATTTCACCTCCGCGAAACAAACATTTCACTGTTGACGAGTCCCGTAGAAACTTGATGGTATCACCTTCATCATGATAGTGAATTAGGTGAGGGAAAGCTAAGTCAAAATATTAATAAAATGTAGACAAATATAGAATAATTCATAACTTTTAGATTATAACATTTATCGCAACTTTTTTATGCTATGTGTAAAGACAGTCTTTTTTAAATGCAAACTGCAAATGGGCATAGGCCTATAAGCAAAATGAGACTGCCAGTAAAGTCTGGGTTACTTGCTGGTTCTTCCCAAGACAGAGCTTTTTCGAGCCAGCAGTGGTAAGCTAAAATAACTTTCAATAAGTGTTCTTGTAATCTATATTAAATAAAAATATTATATTATATTTAAATATGATAAAATAGGTAGACTATTGAAAAATTAATTTTCATTATATTAAATGCCAACTTTAAAAAAGTAGTAAGTAAGTAGGGTAAATAACCCTGAAGTATTTAACACAAAAGTAAAAATTAGTTCAAAATTGAGGAAAATATCGTGTATCTTTCAGTTTATATACAGATTGAATCCTCTTTTATTCTATTTCTAAATTTAAAAATGTAAATAAAAAAATAAATGAGAAAACAAAATACTGCAGCAAAATATTAGTAATTCGTTACGTCAAGTAAAGTTAAAATTGTTCTACTGATATTAATTAATGAAAACGTGATGTGGGTTTAACATTTTTGAATTTCTCTCTATGATATTACTAGATGGTAGGACACCTTTCCCACCAGCTACCATTTGTGGATTGTTAGTTTGTGTATCACTTAATTTTTGTTAAAAAACTGTAAAACAAATGCGTGTTTCCAATGGTGATCCCTATGAATTGATCCTGGAATCGGAATACCCTCGAATTTCGAATCGATTCGAATCAACCCATTTTGTAACACAGCCACAACGTCCACTTCATTCTACTTAAGAAGAACGTAAGAATGATTTCTTATATTTACGCGAACATTGCACATGATTAAAACTACTTTTACAGATTTTATCGCGTTTATTTTTACTTTTTATTTTTAATTCCCGACCTTTCGGGTGCTTTCAAGCACCCATGTTCACGGGGACAGAGATGACTGACGTCCTGATGTCATTGTTAAACCTGGAGTACTTTCAGCTTTTTTAATTATTGTTTATGGTCCGATGTATGCACAATGACTGTGTCTTGAAGTCTTGCAGTGGTATGCTTGGGTTTAGTTTTAATTTTATTGATTATAGGATCCCAAGCAGGTGGTAGTACCCCAGCCTCCTTCTCTATTGAAATTAGGATGTTTTTTTAATTTCAATAGCCTCACGTATCATCCTTGGTAGGAATCGGTGTTCTTTCGCGAGGATTTGTGGTCTATCAAATCTGATGTAATGGTTGGGGCCGTCTAGGATATGATCACAAACTGCAGACTTCCCGGAACGTTGATGGTTCACATCAGCTATATGTTCTTTTACGCGGGTCCTAATTGATCTTTTGGTTTGCCCTATATAAGAGAGACCACATTCACAATCAAGCTTGTACACTCCTGCATCTTGTAGAGGAATATGACACTTCACGGATGGTAGGAACTGACTAATCTTCTTCGGCGGCTTGTAGAATGTTCTAATAGAAGCTCGCTTCAAGATATAGCCAATCTTGTCTGTGACACCTCTGACATATGGTAGTACAGCAGGCACACGCTCGACTGTGGCCGGCTTCACTCGGTCACTGTGACGTAGGCGCGGGACCCGAAGCTTGTTGTCGTGCAGAACTTGCTTGACGTACTGAAGCTCGGCGGCCAGGTGTTTGCTGTCACAGATCCCTCGTGCTCTCTGTAACAAAGATTTGCCCACGGTAGCTAACTGTGATGGATGGTGGTGAGATTCACCGTTTAAATATCGGTTTGTATGGGTCTTTTTCCTATACACAGTGTGACCAATGGTGTTATTAGGATTTCGGATGACTAATACATCTAGGAAAGGTAAGGAATTATTTGCCTCTAACTCCATAGTAAATTGAATTTTAGCGTTTATGGAATTAAGATGTTCTAAAAATGCAGTTACTTTGTCTGATGGTAAAATTGTGAGAGTATCGTCTACGTACCGCTTGTAGATTCTTGGTGTAACAGGTGCAGTAAGGAGGGCTTTCTCCTCAAAGTCTTCCATGAATATATCGGCGACAATGGGAGATACAGGTGAGCCCATCGCCACACCATCTACTTGCTTGTAAAACTCTTCCTTCCACAATAGATAGCCAGATGTAAGGCAATGTCTTAGTAATACTGCATATTCTGCTGGCATGTTATTTTCCTTTAGTTTCCTAGTTATAATTGAGATGCAGTCTTCAACAGGTAGGCATGTAAATAGAGACTGAACATCAAAACTGACCATCGTTTCATTGTCAGTAAGATGTAGGTCTTTTATCTCACTGACAAAATGGTATGAATCCTTAGTGTGTGCTCTTGTGTGTCCTCTGAGTGGTGATAATATTTTAGCTAAGTATTGAGCCAATCTGTAAGTTGGCGAATCAATCTGACTCACTATTGGACGTAATGGAGCATTCGGTTTGTGTATCTTTGGTAACCCATACAACATCGGTGGTTTGGCACAGGAAGGTATTATCGAATTAACGTCCAGATTCAATTTTTCGGAGTATTTCTTAATTAGATCGCTAGTTGTTTTAAGCGTATTAGTTGCAGGGTCTGTTTTGACCTTTCGATAAGTAGTTTCATCCGACAAAAGTTGTTGTATTTTAAAATTGTAATCTGCCGTATCCATTATAACCGTAGAATTACCTTTATCTGCGCGGAGAATCGTAAGCTCTGGTCTGTTGCGTAAGTTTTTCAACGCGTTAAATTCATTTTTGGGGAGATTTAATTTCGGCGCTGAACTTCGACGGAACATAGACGAGATGTCTTGACGTATGGCCTCTAAATCTTCATTACCAATATTATTTTTATACAGACAGTCCTCAACACTACAGATAATGTCCTCATACGGTATTTTTCGCGGTGTTATTGCGAAATTAATACCTTTTTTCTAAAACTTTTATTGTTACGTAGAAGTTCAGCGCTGAAATTAAATCTCCCCAAAAATGAATTTAACGCGTTGAAAAACTTATGCAAGAGACCAGAGCTTACGATTCTCCGCGCAGATAAAGGTAATTCTACGGTTATAATGGATACGGCAGATTACAATTTTAAAATACAACAACTTTTGTCGGATGAAACTACTTATCGAAAGGTCAAAACAGACCCTACAACTAATACGCTTAAAACAACTAGCGATCTAATTAAGAAATACTCCGAAAAATTGAATCTGGACGTTAATTCGATAATACCTTCCTGTGCCAAACCACCGAAGTTGTATGGGTTACCAAAGATACACAAACCGAATGCTCCATTACGTCCAATAGTGAGTCAGATTGATTCGCCAACTTACAGATTGGCTCAATACTTAGCTAAAATATTATCACCACTCAGAGGACACACAAGAGCACACACTAAGGATTCATACCATTTTGTCAGTGAGATAAAAGACCTACATCTTACTGACAATGAAACGATGTTCAGTTTTGATGTTCAGTCTCTATTTACATGCCTACCTGTTGAAGACTGCATCTCAATTATAACTAGGAAACTAAAGGAAAATAACATGCCAGTAGAATATGCAGTATTACTAAGACATTGCCTTACATCTGGCTATCTATTGTGGAAGGAAGAGTTTTACAAGCAAGTAGATGGTGTGGCGATGGGCTCACCTGTATCTCCCATTGTCGCCGATATATTCATGGAAGACTTTGAGGAGAAAGCCCTCCTTACTGCACCTGTTACACCAAGGATCTGCAAGCGGTACGTAGACGATACTCTCACAATTTTACCATCAGACAAAGTAACTGCATTTTTAGAAAATCATAATTCCATAAACGCTAAAATTCAATTTACTATGGAGTTAGAGGCAAATAATTCCTTACCTTTCCTAGATGTATTAGTCATCCGAAATCCTAATAACACCATTGGTCACACTGTGTATAGGAAAAAGACCCATACAAACCGATATTTAAACGGTGAATCTCACCACCATCCTTCACAGTTAGCTACCGTGGGCAAATCTTTGTTACAGAGAGCACGAGGGATCTGTGACAGCAAACACCTGGCCGCCGAGCTTCAGTACGTCAAGCAAGTTCTGCACGACAACAAGCTTCGGGTCCCGCGCCTACGTCACAGTGACCGAGTGAAGCCGGCCACAGTCGAGCGTGTGCCTGCTGTACTACCATATGTCAGAGGTGTCACAGACAAGATTGGCTATATCTTGAAGCGAGCTTCTATTAGAACATTCTACAAGCCGCCGAAGAAGATTAGTCAGTTCCTACCATCCGTCAAGTGTCATATTCCTCTACAAGATGCAGGAGTGTACAAGCTTGATTGTGAATGTGGTCTCTCTTATATAGGACAAACCAAAATATCAATTAGGACCCGCGTAAAAGAACATATAGCTGATGTGAAGCATCAACGTTCCGGGAAGTCTGCAGTTTGTGATCATATCCTAGACGGCCCCAACCATTACATCAGATTTGATAGACCACAAATCCTCGCGAAAGAACACCGATTCCTACCAAGGATGATACGTGAGGCTATTGAAATTAAAAAACATCCTAATTTCAACAGAGAAGGAGGCTGGGTACTACCACCTGCTTGGGATCCTATAATCAATAAAATTAAAACTAAACCCAAGCATACCACTGCAAGACCTCAAGACATAGTTAGTTCATTTTGCATAGATCGGACCATAAACAATAATTAAAAAAAGCTGAAGGTACTCCGGGTTTAACAATGAAATTGGGACGTCAGTCATCTCAGTCCCCGTGACCATGGGTGCTGGAAAGCGCCCGAAACGTCGGGAATTAAAAATAAAAAGTAAAAATAAACGCGATAAAATCTGTAAAAGTAGTTTTAATCAAGAACGTAAGAAGCTAAAATAGGAGAACCTTTTTAATGGTAACAAGGTAATCAATCTTGCATCAACATACCATGAGGTGGAGTGTGTGCTCGTTTGTCATATTTATTCTATAAAGAAATATAATCGAACGTTTAACAATCGCATTGTTTGTGTCAAAAGTTGTAATTATGTTGTATTCACCAACATATTGCTGTGAAATCTCATATCGTAGCTTGTGGCAGTTAATGTCTGGGAACTTACAGAACTTAACTTTTACAATAAATCTAGTTTTACTTCCGCAAGGCAAAAATTTACTGTTGATGTTTCCCGCAGGAGTTGGCTATATAAGGCGCGTAAGTATGAAAGCACGGAAATTGAATCAAAAACAATAATGAATGATATGATTGATTTAAATCTGCACAACATATTTTCTTAAAATAATTCTGCAAAATATATCTTAAAAGAGCGCAGTTAACGTTCATCTTTAGGGCTTAGGGTCTACAGATCTATTTGCATTTTACTTTAATTTTTGTTTGTCTTGATTATAATGGATGGCAATGGTCAAAGGGCATGTAGCTAAAGTGTCAATTTAAAAATATAGCGAGATATTTTGCCTCATAGACATATTACACAATAATAATATTCTGTATATGATTGAAGTCCGGATCTGGAGCTAATAAGTTCACCGTGGGTCCTCACACCAATGAATAAGGATTCTATACAGTAGAGTAAGTAAATTCCACACAGTAACGGCTGCGCCAACTTATTTTTGGCACAGCCGGTGTATAAAGCATCAACAGAAATACAGCAGTATTAAGCTGCTATTTTACGCTGGTATTCTGTGAGAGCGGGGTCCTTCCCCGGTCGAGCCGCCTTATTCGTGCTACAACTATAATATAGCTGCAGCGTGGCTCTACCACATATATAGTACATAATGTAATATAGTATAGTAATTTACCGTATAGTGGCGGAGTAAGTATATCCACCACCCCATATAATTCCATAGCTGTTGTAAGAGTAACCAAATCAGAAAATGTTGTTGTTTGCACAGTGTTTCTAATAACGATGAAATATAAAAAAAACTGCAGTTACCAACCAACTTGCCAAGCGTGGAAGTATTAGCCTCATCCTTCCTATGAAGCAATCTTTGGAGGACTCCTATGCTGAGCAGTAGACTTTAATAGGCTATAACAGTAACGGCGAAGGAAATATAGTGTGTATTATTCAGGTACCAACACAAGTAGATTTTATTATTTTCTTTTATAAATTCAAGTAATTAATTGTAACTGCCACTTATTCTCACCACACCCAGGCTTGACCGGTAGAGAATGCCAATAGGCACGAAGTCCCATATATACCATCGTCATGAGATTGGTGTTCCCCTACCAGAAACAAGGCCCGTGGAGTCGTAGACCGCAGACGTTCCACAGATCCTGGTACGCTGATGCTGACCACCGGGAGGTTTTAGCTGGTAAGAGCCAGGCGAAATAGGACAAAATTTACCATTTCAAGACTGCATTAAGTAAAAACTTTTTCCAATCCGTATTTTTTATGGAGTAACACGAATCCTCGCACTTGGAACTTTTTCGACACCGTGGAGGTGGTTTTCACATTGCACATCAAAAATCCCGCCTATGAGGCAATCTACGGGGACTCCTATCGTCAGCAGTGAACTTATGAAAGGCTGTATTAATGATGATGACCGGTTCTTTTTTAATAGAATTAGGGCGACAAGAGAGCACAAAGATCATCTGATGGTAAGTGAATGCTGTGGCCCGTTACATAGATTTTTATATTTATTATCCTCGATTAAGAATAAAAATGCAACGCATCTTGTCACCCTTTAGGACTAAGATAAAATGCCTCGTATCCAGTAAAAAGGATCTCCGGTTCTCACTATACGAAACACAATTGATACAAGATGTTATTTTACGATACGAACAAAGCTTGGTCCTTTCCGCGGTCAATCAGACCCATTTGTACTGCATCTATAATATAGCTTTAACATGGCTCTACTACCACGTATACGCTTGATACTTATGCTGTTATTAGATTTTGCAATATTCGCCAGCTTTATTGTCATTAAAGACATAATTTAAGTTTATAGGCTGCTCGGTTTTGTGATTTAAGATTACAGTTTTACTAGAATACCTATCTATTTTCAGTCTAATAAAGTAATATAGCGGCAGTCCCTTAGGGCGTCGTTAAGGCGGTAAAGATAAAGCGGTAGATTTTGGCTACTTTTATAAAGCTATAATTCTCTGTAGAATTTTCGACGTAAGTTATTTTTTATAAAATAAAATTATGTTTGTTTTTTTCAGCTTACTAATTTCTAGTACTAAGCTTTTTAAAATTTTATTTTTCAGTTAAATGGCTAAAATCAGTTATTGAGTTTTTCAGTAGCAGCTTGGAGTCAGGATGGTGGCGGTGTTTCATCGTCGTTCCATGGGAAGCAGAGAAAGTCATTAGTCTTGCGCCTGATCTCCCTCTAATCACATTGGATTAGCTTCCTATGGAACTAACTTGTTCACTATAATCCTGTCTAAGAAAGATGGTGGAACGGAGACTCCGTTGAGACGGGCCACTGAAGACCATTATTTCCATGTATTGTGTTATGGAATAGCGTTGCAAAAATATCAATTACCTCATATCGTCACGTGGGTGCCGAGGAATTACGACAACATCTGGAGATGGATGCATAAGCCCACCATCGTCCTTATAGTTTACAAAATTATGTGATTCCTCATATTTGTCGGCAAGTAGCGCACCAATACAAGTTTCACATTTTAAAGTTTTTATGAAACTATGCAAAATACACAAACCTGCAATGTAAGAAATGGTCTGCGAGCCAAATTCCGACAAGTCCTGAACAAGCATACCAACTTCTTCGTCAAATTGTGCCTGCTCGTATATCTAAATACATCTTAGTTCGGATTTAACTAAAAACTTTTTATAAATAGCCTGAAATTGTCGGGCTGTAGGGTTAGTGTTACATCCACCATGAGCGCGAACATGACCAAACACTAGCTCTATGTGCGCTTAGCTTATTTTATAGGCTGGTAGGTACTGCTGGTTTTGCTCTTGTTCAATTATATGGATATAAATATCTTTGATACTTCTTATGCACACTAAAAGACCAATGAACTCAGTTTTTCTACTAGATTGTAATAAATTTAAACCACTTGTTAACTGCAAGGAATGTATATAAGTTTTTGTTCTCTCAAGAAACTCAAATTTTAGCAATTTATTACCCGGAAAACGTGTTTTTTTTTAATTTAACTTGCATCATGTTTCTAAAATTTAAAATATAAAAAGATATTTATAATTTTTAGAATGTTAACAGTTCCGACAACGGATTGAAATTTGGACATAATACGTTCAGCAAAAAACGTCAGGGCATCGGCAACACTCTCACTAAACAATCTGTTAATCGCACTCTCATTTTTTGTGTATTCGAAAATATATGTCCTCGTCTTAATTTATTGGCTAAGTACAATTTCTTCTTCTCTTGAATTTCATTAAGTTGTTTTATTTGATACCATTTTATATGTCTGCCCAACTCGTCGACCATAGTGCCATATGCTTCAAACGCATATCTTAATAATTTGAGTATATAACATTGTTCGGGAAATATAAATATTAATAATTGATTGAATCAGGCGTTACTTTGCGGAAATCCATTATAATAAATATTGGTTTATTAGTAAGGGGATGATAAAATTAAAATTTTAAATTTTCTATGTTTAGTGAGCATCAGAGTTTCTTTGCCATAGAAATATTTTCTGGAACATTCCCACTCACAGGTCAATGAAATTAGGTCAATGCCAGTTTCTTCGAATAACTCTAACACTGTATTACTAGTTCGCTATTCTCCTGTAACACCGGCTACAAAAAAATATTCCCTACTGGTATCTTGAATGATCCGTTGATAGCTGTTACCAAAAACACAAGCGCCTCTTTAGCTTCTGCCAAGTAATCGCCTGATGATCCTTGGTTACATAATACATATATCAACTAATCCATGCATTTTTTAACGTCCCACTCAGTAAGTTGCTTGATCGCCATTTCGTTCATTACTAAGTTGCATAGCATTCGATAGTTCGTATTACGAGCCTTATATTTCAATGCTTTAAAAAGTTCCTGTAAAAAGCGTGGTTGCAAATCGACTGATTCGTACTATTTTTTATAGTGCGTGAGTGATGTAAACAGGTCTGGAATTTTCTTCATACATATTCGTATGCCTTCGGCGAGTAAAAATGAAGAGTACAAGCAAATGTCCTAGGAGCTGGCGAATACATGGTTTGTATGTTTTGATTGGTTAGGTTAGTGCTTCTGTAACCAGCTATTTAATCATTTACATCGAGGTTCTCTAAATGTGCGGATTGGTCTGAATTCACAAACATTTGTTTTTGAATATCTGTTAAAATATATCTTTTAAATTAGCACTTTTTTAAGATACCGGCGTGCTTTTTTGTAGACGTTTAATTTGAAATCTTTGTTTTTTTTTTAATGTTTTCTCTCCAAATAACTTTGATGGAGACTGCGCCTCCGTTTTCGATGCATTTCTACTATGTGAATATTGTCGGAAGCACCTGTTGGTTTCAGAAAAAATATAAAAATATATAAAATTATAATATTACATTCACAAGTTTATTTTCAAGTGAAACTCTAATTCTAAAAACTTCTCACCAAATCCTGGTCCTGGGATTTCTGGCTTTCTTCTTCCTTTTGCTGAAAATTTAGGCGCATATGTTTTAAAAGTGGCTCAT